>JAPFBL010001158.1:0-28835 GCA_026182355.1 Hermatobates lingyangjiaoensis | reverse complement strand
GTGGACCAAAACAGCATGAACAAGAAGTCCATGGTACTCGTCTCACTAGGGAGAAGTTAGTCGAAGGAACCAAAGTCCTTCAACTGCAAAGTGACTAACCGCCTGAAAATCCTGGAAGCGCTCTACATTAGGTCTAAGAAGCCTTCCCTTAACTGCCAGATGGTAGACATGTTCGTCATTCCCAGCATGAGGAGTATGGTAGTAAGCGGTGAAGTGCAGCGGGATACCGGACTGAGTGTAGCGCCACATAGTGCTGCTGATAATAGTGGCTCGGTTGATCTGGTGACTCGGACTGGTGGACCGGAGAGTGGTGTGAGGGCGGGCGCTCGGCCTGCGGTCGGTATTCCCGAGGCTGCTCGGCGCGAGTCGGCCTCCGGCATCAGGTGATCTGCAGCTGTTCTCCAGTTGGGCTCCCCACTCCCCTTACCCCCACTCCCCTTACCCCCACTACTTGCCTGCTTTCCCTTCACTATGCCTTTTGCGTCCTGGATCTCCTAGGAACAACTTCGCCCGTCGATGACATCTGTGATGTCGAAAGCTTGCGCACTCAATACGTTTACTTTTCTTATATTTATTATTATTATTCTTTTCGTTATAACTAACTAACTATAAACTTTTCTTTCTTTTTCTAACTAACTATACCTTCCCTTTTAATTCTTACTCTCTTTCAACTAGTTATTTAATATATCTTTTCTAGTTTACTATTAATCTTAATTATTATTATTATTAATTATTATTAACATTATTATTATTATTATTATTAATTTTCTTAATCTATTTATTCTCTATTAGTCCAGTTATACCGTTGACCTTTAACCTTCTCTTTATATTAACCTGTACTATCCTTTTAATCTATTTTTAGCAATGACTAAGCATGAGTCATCGATTTTAATCTATTTATAGCAATGACTAAGCATGAGTCATCGAGTTTAACTTAACATGTCACTTGGCCTTTCTTGAATTTCTTGGACTTTCAACTCTTTTATTCTAACCGCTTGTTTCTTGTTCATTATTGACCTTTAACCTTCTCTTTACATTAACCTGTACTGTCCTTTTAATCTATTTATAGCAATGACTAAGCATGAGTCATCGATTTTAATTTAACATGTCACTTGGCCAACTCCTTTTCCAGTTGAACCCTGTTAGCAGGAGGTTAGTTCGTAGGATCGAATCTCTCAGTCTTAAGATCGTGAATGCCGAGACTGCGGTTAATTTTAATGATATATATATATATATATATATATATATATATATAAAGATTTCACATAAACACGTGAAACAACAATCAATGATCAAACCACAATAAGAAATGGGAAAACAAGACTAAGATCTTTCAACCGTAACAAGCGGTCTTCGTCAGAGTCAAAAACCCACCTGAGGTTGGGTTTTTGACTCTGACGAAGACCGCTTGTTACGGTTGAAAGATCTTAGTCTTGTTTTCCCATTTCTTTTTGTGGTTTGATCATAATAATAATATATATATATATATATAATATATATAATTATATATTTTGTGTGTGTTGTGTGTGTGTGTATGTGTATGTGCGTGTGTGTGTGTGCGTGTGTGTGTGTCCGCGTATGTGTGTGGGTGTGTGTATGTATGTTAAAGCTACTTTTCAAATAGTTTTAATAACTGTATTATCAACACGTTTTTCTTTACTAGGTTTTGCAGTATTGTAAAATAATGCCAGTATATTGATTTCTAATACCAGTATCTTATATAACTACCACTTCGAAGAATTTGTCATAAATAACATCATTCTGGGATATCCAATTAATTATTACTAAAGTCAAAAAGAATTTATTGTTTTTTTTTACGTTAGAAGCCAGAGAAAGTTTCTGAGCTACTTTTACAAACAATAAATTACTATAGGAGTTAACAAATCTGCCAGTTTTAGCTGGTCTTGGTCGTTTATGTGGCTCGCTGCCTTCATGTGGAAAAATATTTTAGCACCTCTTAGAGTTTTCATATATCACTTTTATATCCTTCCTCAGTTCTGACTTATGCCTTAAATGGATGGGAAAATTGATCCGATTACTTCAGCTCTTGCCCTTTTTTTATGTTCTACCGCATTTATTCTATTATGAATGTATACCGCTGTTTTGTTTGTTTAATAAAACACCATCAACTTTGAGTTACACGTATTTTATTCCTAAAGTGTTTGGTGTGATTTGTCTAATGTTTGTAAGTTCTTTCATGAATAACCAAATAAGGTTTCCCACCTTTCTTTAATTCTCAGATGTATTTGTCAGTTGCAGGCAATATTTACTATCAATTGTACTATATCATAATTTATCAAATTGCACTTTTTCATTTTTGGGAACTATATTGCCGACAAAATTTTAATAGAAGAACACAAGTGGGTAAGAGGACATTATCTCGATTGTTGATAGTTAATGAAGTATATTGCAAAGAAGCAGGATAAGATAGTAGTTTAAACCAGTAAACTGTTAAGTTATTCATAATTACTACAATCAAAAAAACAATTTACTTAATAAAATAAAATTAAAATTAAATTAAAACAATAAAATAATATGACAATAAAAAAGAGGTAAAATAATCTGTAACAGTAAACAAAAAATGCAACAGAGAAATTAAATTAAGAGAGGGAATAAAAAGATAGTAAAGGAATAAGAGGCCAACAAATGCCAATAAAACTAAAACAAGTCAGATGCTCACACAGTAAGTACTTCGAAAATTATTTGAAATCAGATCGTAAGGACAAGACACATTGATAACTTAAAAAACACGAATAAAAAAATCTGGAGTGGCCTACACTCAACTTTACTATAAGTAAAAGAAGTATCAACCGGTGTACAACATAAAGATTTTTGTCTTCTCAATAGCTTTCATATTTAATCATAAGTCACAATTTCAATATCTGTTGAAAAAAAAACTTTCTTGTTTGTTTTAAAATTTTTTAAATTCCTTATCTTTTTCTGATTAAATCATGAATCTGTACTTTATACCACTGTCTTAAAGTCCTATTTGTTTATCAAATGTAGTGGTGTTTCAAATTATTTCATTTTATTCTCTAAATCTTATTTTAATTGATTATTTTCACTATTTAAAAATTCAAATGAGGAAATATTCCATTACTTAAGTAAAGACATTAATTTACAAAATCAAATGGTTTAATGCATTTCTATTTATATTCGGCAATCAAATGTAATAAACACTATGTACACTTTGAAGACCATTTTTACGGAAAATATTAACCTCATCTATGAAAGATTATGGACTGTAACGTCTACACAAACTTTAGATACGCACGCACACGCACAGACATCATTGGAAAACCATCATAAATAACTTTGGGACCTTAAAACATGTAAATCGGTCAAAATCTCGAGATGGAATGTTTTTCTCGATCACCTTACTTATAGTAAAGTAACAAGTTTTATTGTCGTTTACAAGTCAACTTTATGTGGAAACATTTCCTACAATTCACAATAAACTTAATGTATATACGATTGGAGTAATATTAACCAGGAGGAATATATTTTTTGCCTTAATATACTAGTTTTTCGGGTTAATTTAAAATAATCAATGTTTTATGTAAACTTCAACATAGTGTATATGTATTTTCAAGTTGACAAACTATAAATATATAAATTATAATATAATATATAATATAAATAAATTTGAACAACATTGAAATGAATTATTTTAATTTAGACATCGAATATTTTAAATTAAACTTGGATTATTTTAAATTAGGTTATGTTGCAGTGGCAGTCTCACAATAGAACAGACATAGGCCGAACTTTGGCCCTTTGAGATACTACACAATGATTCTACATTGGGAGTCCTAACTGAAGTGTATTATTTAGAGTAGGGGCCTATAACGTACATATGGTATACTTGACATGGTACAGGCTCGGGACCAACCACTTAACGCCCACTCCCAAGGACGATGTATCAGATTTTTTTTCACATTCCACGTAAATAAATCGAGGACCAGAGTGGGCATTGAACATCGGATCTAACAGTCCCTAGGCAAACATGTTACCTCTGGACTAATCTGACCCCTTTATTTAAAATGAAACTTGGATTAATTTAAATTAAGTTGTAGTTGGTACATAAAATATAATGTTAATACATCTAATTAAGCAATTGATATTTACCAATTATTCAATGAGGCATTTTTTGTGTTATATATTTATTGATATTCACTGACTAAAATACATTCACACTAAGAGCATGGTATATAACACAAATAATACTATGAACAAATAAAATAGAAGAATCTACAATAGTAGAAATATAGTAAAACAATATAGCAGAATAATTGAAACACTGTTAGAAGGATTTTTTAATAAAGTATAGATTAGGCAAAGTAAAATAATATTTTAGAAAATAATAAATTTTAATGTAACAATACAGCATAAGAGAATAACATTGTTCAAGATCAAAAATTACTAATTGAAATTTGGAAAATAGGTACAACTAATACACTAAAGCAGGGCTTCTTAAACTTTTTTATATTGCGACCCCCTTCAAGCTTAGGAAATTTTAAACGACCCCCTCCTCCATATAATGAAATATATACTAACCGTAGATATAGATGTAATATCGCACTATTTTACAATGTAAATAAAATAAGGATTAAAGAATACGTACCCATTCATTTCACATATATATAATTGGAAACTACAATAGTATTTTGTATGATTTTTATTTGTATTTATATTTGTACGTAGTGTGTATACTAATTTTAAAATTTTATTTATAATGATTGAAAAGTATCAGATCTTTGCGACCCCCTTTCAGTAGTCTCGCGACCCCCCTGGGGGTCGCGACCCACAGTTTAAGAAGCCCTGCACTAAAGAACTGTTTACAATGATATTAAAAGAAGCTTATTCAATATTTTTATAGAAGAAACTATTTTGACTCAGTTGATAAGTTCCCTGAGCCTTGAAAATGACTACAATGTGATTTTTTGTATGATATATATGGTGGTAATCATATTAAATATTCTATTTTCCTGGTGAAGTGTAATGGTGATCAAAATATACTATTACTAATAATATATTACTATACATAAAAGTGAAAAGTCTGAAGAAATATCAATCCAACTCGTAATATAGAAAAGAAAATTAATATCATGTTTCCACTGACCGTAACTATGATGAATATCTTCTGTATTCTTGCATTGCCGTTCAATCAACGTAAAAACTAATTCAAAACAGATACATATATTGAAATAAATTTTTCAATCAGAACACATTTGAATTCGTTTAAAACTATTACAAATAAAAGTGACGCTATTATGAAAGATATGAAAAGGACTTGGAAAAAAATGAGAGCTATGATTGGTTGAAATGATCATACGATAGAAAAGACATGCGCATTATGTGTAACGTTGGCGGGAAATGAAGGGACGAACCATATTCTAGCAGGATGATAATCATTTATACACTAACTGGAGACCTATGAACCTAAATTGAATTCCATTCAACGTTTTAAAAATCATTTCTAATCCGTTTTTACTTTGATAAAACAACTTTGTTTTACTACCTTTATTGAACATATAAACTCCCTATTATAAGATTTCTTTTTTTTTTATTATAAGTGATGATCATAATGTCAAATATAAAGAAGTTAATACATGTATTGAATTTCATGTTATTATAACAACTAAAAGTAACTTTGTTTTACCGGCATTATTTAATTTGATAAACTCTGTATTATGAGGTTTCCTTTTAATTTATTATAAATAGTCACAAAAGTGTAAAAATAAATACGTTACTAGAAATATTGAATTTTGATATAATATCAAATAGCTTAACAAATAACACCAACCTTTTCTTACTACATATGTACATTCTATACATCCCTAAAATCTACCTCTTGAATTTCATAATATTAAATACAATTTCTCGAAGGGAGATTACATTTATTAATCTCTAAACGAAAGATTTCAATTTTGAATTATCTTTTACATTTTGGTCTTTATAGAATTATTATACTGGGAATTTTATGGCTTCTTAGTATTTAATAAGATCATTTTCCTTCCCCTTTGTCAAATAACATATATACGAATTTTTTCTGAGTGAGTGTTATCCTTTTCCTGCCTCCTGTACTCTGTTATAAGTTTGCTATGAATGTATATTGAGAAAAAATATATTAGTAAGTAGCCAGTTTACATACTCAAATCGAAGTCAAAGTCAGCTATTCAATATAATTTAAATCTTTTATAGTTGGGAGCTTCTAATTTTTGAAAATAATTAATATGAATTATCAGACTAGAATAGTAAAAAAAACTGGATATTTCTCAACAAATATAACTCCTCTTTCTTGAGGAAAGAGTCCATTCGTCATATTTCAATATCATGGAAAGATACTACAATTCACAATAATAATGTAATTATAACTGATATTAAGTTTTGCTTAAGAGTGCAATATATAGATTTATTAAAGCATTTTACGAGACAAATCCATCATGGCATAGAAGACAAAGGTAATTTATTTATGTTTATTGCCAGTGATTATTTTACATGTAAAAATATTATTCCGCTTACATCTCGTATAGGTCAATAAATTATTTAAATTCTTCCTTTATAAATATCAATTTTATCTCAGTGGATTCGCTCAAAAAACTTCTAAGTCAATGTAAACAATGTAAAAAAATATAAAAAAATCGACAAGTATAGCAGGTGATCTCTTAGTCTAGGATAAACAAACAGTTTTTATAGCGTTATTGCTCTTTCCCGTAATTGAAAATCCATTCATTTTTTTTATGAACACCTAATGTTTTGTTCCATTTTTAGTCAAATTTTCATTAGTTATTAACGAGCCATTTAGCGTTAAAAAACATTTTCTGAAAACAGAAATCGTACTTTAACGCCCCTTTAGTGGATGTAATTTTGAAAAAAAAATATCTCAAATCATTTTCCATATAATGTTCTATTTTTAAGCATAGTTTCATTTTGAACCATCAAACGGTATAGCTTGTATCGCTCTCACAAGCTTTGAGATTGAATTATAAGTCAAAATTTTTACATTTTATTGAAAAAAAATTTCCCGTTGTTTTAAAATTCTGAATATATTTTTCGTTTGTTCCATTTGTAACCTTAAAAATAATGCCAACGTTTCAAAACCAAAGGTTTATCAGTTTAGGAGAAAAAAATGTGTTTTAAAAAACGGTTTTTGGCAAAAAAAGTGACTTTCCCGTCATGCATAATTCTTCCCAAACAATAGGGATCTTCTGCCCTATGAGGCCCATTTTTGTGTAAAATATCAACTTGATCTATCAAAGATTCTGGACCGTAGCGTGGTAACAAGCAATGCTAACACACTCACCCACCCACACACACACAGACATCATCGAAAAAACTTCATAAAACGACTTCTGGGACCTCAAAACATGTAATTCAGTCAAAATCTCGAGATCGAATTTTTTCACGATCACTATACTTTACTTAAAGTCAAGTAAAAACAGCTGCTTGAACTCACTTTCAGTATTTCGACACTTTTAACAGTCGTCCTCAAGAGACCGTTGGGTCTCCAACAGGTCGCAACGGACTCTAACTAATGCTTCGCAAGTGCTCTTGGCGTCCCTCTCTCTCTTCTCTCCTGATGATGGTTAAACCTAAAATAAGATACCGTAAACGCATACTTTTCTATTTACTCTAAACTTTGTTGTCCTTTGTGGATCATTTTCTTCATCATATTATGTATTTCTTTATTATTATATATTTATTATATTATTATTATTATTTGTATGTATCTATTATTTGAAGGAAATTAGTCTGTATTGCTGAATCACTTTAAGCCTTACCATGGTTTAGACATTAGTTTATATTTCACATGTTTTCTTTGAAATCTTGGTTTACTTATCTATATATATATATATATATATATATATATATATATATATATATATATATATATTATATTATATATATATATTTCACTGATAAAATGAAATACGATTCAAACTGGACACAATACGAGTTCGAGATTAACAAAGAGCAACACACAAAGTAGGGAAACACACTTACAGACTCAAATTTTAAATTTATAATTTGAGTCTGTGTGTGTTTCCCTACTTTGTGTGTTGCTCTTTGTTAATCTCGAACTCGTATATATATGTATATATATTTGAATATTTAGGAAACAGTCCTTCCTAAATACATGTCAGATTGAATTTACGGCCTATTGTTTTTTAATTAATTTTTTGGATATTTTTTCCAAAGCTTTGGAAAAGTTATCCAAAAAATAATTAAAAAAACAATAGATCGTAAATTTAATCTGACATATATATATATGTGTATATATATATATATAATCAATAGGAAAACGTCCACCAAAAAACAGCAAACGTTTCACAGTAAACCACAGATAGAGAGTAAAGGGACAAACACAATTACGGTCTCTAATTTTTGGTTGAACCATCATCAGGAAAGGACACAGTTACGCAAGCGACTTGCAAAGCATCGGTTGGACTATATATATATACACACTTTTTTTCGTTGGAAATACGATCCAAAACGGACAAATATAGTTCAATATAAACAAAGAAACATAGAGAAATCAGAAGAACACACTTACAGTCTCTAATTTTCGGTTTGAACCGTCTTCAGGAGAGATAAGAGAGGGAAACCAAGCGCACTGGATCAGAGACGGTTGGAGACCACAACGGTCTCCAACCGTCTCTGATCCAGTGCGCTTGGTTTCCCTCTCTTATCTCTCCTGAAGACGGTTCAAACCGAAAATTAGAGACTGTAAGTGTGTTCTTCTGATTTCTCTATGTTTCTTTGTTTATATTGAACTATATATATATATATATATATATATATATATATATATATATATGTATATATATATATTTGTATAATTAGGGAGCAGATTTTCATTCAAACATATTTCATTAAACACTTTTTGAACCTTTGTTTTAATCTCTTTTCTCATTAACTTTTCTAATTTTCTTATAAGTATTTTGATGTTTTCCGGGATATGAAATAACAACTGTCTAAATGTTTTATCTTGAAAGCTCAACGTTTCAGTCTCCGTAGACCATCCTCAGGGTATCTTAAAACTTAATTTACTAAGGCTAGAAATTTAACAGTCTATATAATCTAGGATTAAAAACTATATGAAAAACAATAACACAGTCGACATGCATAATGGTTACATAAAAGGGTAGTTACAATAAGGCTATGCTGACTTAATTGAAATAGTTTAGACTAGATATTTGTCCCTAAGGCTCAGACATTAAAACAAAGGTTCAAAAAGTGTTTAATGAACTATATATATATATATATATATATGTATAATTATTGCTAAAATTATTCACCATGAAGTGGAAAGGAAGTAAGATTTTTTCAGGATTGGGTCCGTTCTTTCTGTTCAAATTAAATTCTCATTTCCAACATTTCGATTCGTATATAAAACCTTTTTCATAGTCCTATAAAATACAATATATATAAGAAATAATACAATCATTTTCATGTTTGTATCATTTTGTGAATTTTATGTGTTTGATTTTTGAATTTTCTATTATATCATATATTTTCTCCGTTTTATAGGCTTAAGAAAAAACTTTTAAATACAAACCAAAACGTTGAAAATGATAGTTTAATTTTGAATCTGAAGAAATGACTGAGTTCTGATAAACTTTTATTTTGTTTATATATATATATATATCTTGATTTGTATATGTAAATGTCATATCGCTGTTCTATATGAAAGGAAATAATAAATGGTTGGAGTATGTGTTTGTGTATTTGTGTGTGTATGTGTGTGTGCGTGTGTGTGTGCGTGTGTGTGTGTGTGTGTGTGTGTGTGTGTATGTGTGCGTGTGTGTGTGAGAGAGACAGAGAGTGAAATTGGCGGCCGGAAGGGTTAGAGAAAGAGTGTGAGAGTGTGAAATTTGTAGAAATACATATTTTTATATATAAAAAATATTATACATATTGTATATATATAAATAAAAATACACATAGTATTTGTATGTAATGTGTAATTTTTGCAAATGGAATGTGTAAAAATTTACAGCAGATATCAATTAAGATGATGAGTTTCATGTTATTACATGCACATAAGAAAAAGTTCGTTTAGATAGATTATGTATTATGTTGGTTGAAATATACTTTCTTTTCTTTTATGAACTACATTCATGTTAGAGGACATGTTATCAAAAAAAAAAAGCATTAATTCTAAATGATATTCATGTTGAAAATAAATTTCTTGATTTAGGAAAATAAAAAAAAAGCAAAAAGACAAAAAAATATTAATTGGTTTACTGTTGACTGGTGTTAATTAATGGTACAGCAGTGACAATGTGAGCTTTTCAACTGATCTTTAAAGGATAGAGTAAATTTTTACTTCATCGTTCACTCCCTCTTGTTATGTAATAACAAGTAAATTAATGATGTCGTCTGATTCATTTACTGATAGTTAATCGCCTTTATGTTTGACGTTGATTGTCATTTTCAACCATAAAAAGATTAAGCTAGAATATGTCATTGTAATTCAGTTTTCTCTTAATTTATCTTTTGTTTACTTACTAATTTTTATTTTTACTTGTTTTTTTAATGTGGTAATAGTTTTTTCTGTTTCATTTCTTGGTGATTTTTTTGTGAATATAGTTTATATATATATAAAGATTTCACATAAACACGTGAAATAGCTAATAACTAATAACTGATTAACTAGTAGATCTTAGTCTTGTTTTCCCATTTCTTATTGTGGTTTGATCATTGATATATCTATATATATATTCGTAAAAGCTGGGAGCAGTCCTTTTTGGATACATACATTTAAAAAATGATTGTCCGATTTATTTCTACATCTGTAAACCAGACGTTGCAACCTGTTTGTTGTTATCAAGTTCAATGTTTAATTTATCAAGTGTAATAGTTTTATTTTATTTTATGTTTAATAGTTCATTATGCTAATAACTTTTTTCCTGATGATGGAGATTTGTAGGACCCAAACAAGTTGAAGAATATATTCAATAACAAGAAATGTGGAGAGTTAATTCATGACCTAAGAAACCCAGATTTCAAAAAAAAAAAAAGAGTTTTAGAAAATTAGAAACATTTTCTAACAAATTAAATAATGTGAAATCAGACATTCATTTTTTAAATGTATATATATATTTGATTGAAATAAACGGCAGCTTACGTATTCACGACTTAATCGAATGCATTCAATTCTTGTTAATGGCTGAAGACAGCAGAAACATGTGTTCATTTAGAATGTTTACTGGTAACTTACTATATTTTGTGGATACAGTAACAAGATCGTTATTCCGAAAACTCGAGAAACTTATGAAAAAGCAAGTTTCAGCTAAATTTGGTCTAATTTTTAAGAATGTATATAAATGATCAAACCACGATATGAAATGGGAAAACAAGACTAAGATCTTTCAACCGTAACAAACGGTCTTCGTCAGAGTCAAAAACCCAACTGAAAACCTTTGACTCTGACGAAGACCGCTTGTTACGGTTGAAAGATCTTAGTCTTGTTTTCCCATTTCTTGTTGTGGTTTGATCATTGATTGTTATTTCACGTGTTTATGTGAAATCTTATATATATATATAAACTAAAATTTTCAAAAGAACACACAGAAATGCTGTTTCAGAAATCACTGAAACTCAAATATATATATATATATATATATATGAAATATATATATATATATATATATATATATATATATATATATTGATATATATTTCGTGAAGGGCTGGATAGATATTCTTGAACTACTGTTTATTGAAGTAAACTATTCTGGCCTTTAAAGTATTTCCTCAATATAGTTTAAGCATTGGTTCTGCGCATTCACCACTATTATTTGATTTAAATGGAAATCAGCTACAGTTGGGATTCATTATTACATAGCTATCCAGCAGGGCTAGACCCTTATCTCTGTCAATCTTGTCTAAACGCCTTCAGAGAAGCAGCAGATAAACCAGTCTTCAATCCCAATCTTTACTGAACATATTTTTTTTTATAAATCGTCTGCTATCATATTCTTGAATTCAATGATAATTATTAAAAGATAAAATAAATTATTAGTCCATTACTTGTACAATTTGTTAAAGTGTGGTGTTTACCTTATTGGGGTATTTCGAAAATTACATCTCCACAAACAAAAAAAAGTTTAATATGAAAACTAAAAACGCGTTTCGAACACTTAGTGTTCTTCTTCAGGTTTACATCTGCACTCTTGAGCATTGATTGCACTCATAGGAGTCTTAACACTAAGTTTTCGAAACGCGTTTTCAGTTTTCATATTAAACTTTCTTTTTCTTTTGTGTGTGTGAAGACATAATTTTTGAAATCAATAACAATTATTAGCGTTTTTATAACAAATGTAGTTTATAAGTTATAAATATGTCAATAATAGGTTAGGTTGCAGTGGCAGTTCCACAAGGGAACACACTTAGGCCGAGCATTGGCCCTATGTGATACCACACAATGAAGATTGATTCTACAGTGGAAGTCCTAAATTTTGCCTAACTCAAATGAATTTAGATTAGGGATCTTTAACGAGTACCTGACATCGTACAGGCTCGGGACCGACAGTTTAACGTCCTTCTCCGAGGGGTGACGTGCTCAGATTTATTCACCTCCTGCATGAATAAATCGAAAGCCAAGTGGGGATCGAACCACGGTCCTATCAGATCAGAGGCGAGCACGTGAACACTGAGCTAGCCTGACCCCCTATGTCAATAATAAACAATATTTATCATTTATATCCTTACAAAAGACTCTACAGAATACATATTTCATTGAAATGAGTGTTTTGTTTCTAAATGTATTGTTTATAAAGGTAAAGTAGACAATATAGGATGTTATAGTTGAGCCATTTATAATGTTACATTTAATTAAGAACGTATCATTGATAAAAGGTTCATTTGTATACTATTTTATCTGACATGAGGGTATTTGTACCTCTTGACTGGTAGTTGTGGGGGACCATTGTTTACGAATCCTAGGGTAATGGGATGGTGAAAGACAGTCGCTATTATTGTGATTTGTGTTACACATTATTAATATAATGTGTTCTTGCACATGATTAGTTGCAGAGGATATTGTATCCGAAAACGACAAAACTTCATTGATTAAAACCTTTCGGCATTCATTATACTGTATCAGAATACCATACTGTATTATACAATATATATAGCATATAATACAACATACAGTATAGTAACAGCAGTATGAAAAGAACCATGTCATATGACAAACATGATACCATGCTCATTAATCTGGTGATCATGGATGACATTTTCATCAACTTCGACTTTATTATATCTAAACTTCTATTAATCACTTTCTTATAATCAATAATGATCTAGAGTGTAAAGAGCTTTTCTCTTTGTTATGAAAATCTAAAGAAGTAATTAGCTTTATGGCCTCTTCAAGCATTTAACACGATATAACTTTGTGAGCATAAATCACAGTTTATGTATGTAAGTTTTATTCCTAATTTTATTAAATACTAACAGACTTCCATTCCTATCGTAGACAGGGTTTGGCCTTGCGGCTTAGTTACCGTCATTCCGAAACATGCGTTATGCGTTATCATCAGGGCTACAAAACTAAGATAAGACAATAATACCTTCAAAAACAATATATAATTTCAATATGGTCCACAATTGGAACATCAAAACTTAAAAATAGTTTTAATTTTAATATTAAAAAATGTTTTTGAGACAATGTTAGTATTGTTGTCCATATTCAAAGTGACGTTGTTTTTGAAAATGTTATGGCCTTATCTGGTTTTTGTAGGCATGATGATGATATATAATACATCGAAACGTTGCCATCAGAAGGAGTATTTCAATTCAATGATCTAGCCCTAATAAAACAAGACGCTGAAGGGAAATTGCAACAGTTTGATTTGAGAGGGACAGTTGCTACGTATCAATGGTATGCGTGGTATAAACACTGACTCTCCAGCACCATACCCAGTCATGACATCAGCCTCTATGATGCAATTGTGCAAAGCACGAATTCGTAGTCGAGTACCGTTGCTCATTTTTAGGGCACTCAAGTCTCGTATCTGCATAATTGGTGTCCCTACTTAAGTGTTAAGTCATGAAAAGGACTGTTGACTTAATGTCATTACTTTTCAAGGATATTAAGCTGCGAGAAAACGAAAGCCAACTGGACAGATTCACAGAATACGAGTATATACACGTTTGACACAACGAAAACGGAAAAAAAAAGCTGAAGAAGAATAACAACGAAGAAACAAATAAAAAAAAAAGAATAATAAAAAGGAAACCTTTATAAATATAAAATTCAATAGAACAAACAATTAAGAAATTAAAAAAATCAAAAAAAATATACATACAGTATTTCGTAAGTTTTTTGTTAGTTAGGTCTTTGAAGTAAATACTCTTTCTTATGCCGACGTTTCCATGTATTTATACATTATCATCAGGGCTACAAAAATAAGATAAGACAATAATATTTTCAAAAACAATATACAATTTCAATATGGTTCACAATTGGAACATTAAAACTTAAAAATAGTTTTAAGTTTTAAAATTTTAATATTAAAAAATGTTTTTGAGATAATGTTGTCGATATTCAATGTGACGTTGTTTTTGAGAATCTTATGGCCTTATCTGGTTTTTGTAGGCATGATGATGATATACAATACATCGAAACGTTGGCATCAGAAGGAGTATTTCAATTCAATGATCTAGCCCTAAAAAACTTACCAGTTACAAATATATAACAATTGTTTATATCATACACGCTAAAAAAAATCATACAGGATTAAAAAATGAGTTTAATATCTTTTGATCAAGAAGTTGGTTAACGTTAGAGGTCGAAAACGAATGAGGAAGTCTAGTTTCTTGAAGAAAAAAAATATTGTGGGGGGGGGGAGCTTACGACATTTTCACCCTGCTCGTCTTTCGAGAGGTAGATCAAGGGTTCAATACCCACTCTAGCCCTCGATTTATTCCTGAGAGTGGTGAATGAATCCGTTAATCCGGTGGGAAAGGACGTTAAGCCGTCGGTCCCTTAAGCCTTTACGATGCCAGCCACTCGTTAAAAATCCTTACTCTAAATACATTTGAGTTACGCAAAACACAGGACTCCCAAATGTGGAATCAACAAGTAATGTGGCTCACACATTACAAAAATGTTTACCACATAATAAATGACCCACAGTTTCCGACCCTAGAACAGCTCTAGGTGAAAACCTTGTAAGTGTCGGTGTTGGAAAACAAAACAACAAAAAACTGTATTATTATTTGTTACCTTCTCTGTGCATTAACCATTCTTTGCACATTTTGGTATATATATTTCAGTAGCAAAGTATCACTGATATTAGTTCATTCATGTCGATTAGTTATTGTTGAATACCTGTTGCTATTCAAGTCAAATACCGTAGTATCATTAATTAATCATATTAATTATCATATTAATTAATGTTGTAAAGTTCAAATCACAAAAAATACTTCCTAATGACAATACATTTTCCATTTAGCACATTTGCCATGGGTTACTTTAAGAGCTTCTTAAGAAGTTCATATATGGTTCTGAAAACCCAAGTATTAATCTGAACCGTTAAGTTGTATTCTAATAATTGAAACATTTTTTTTATATATACATTCAACGATTACAAGAAAAGAGCACGTAGAAACAATACACAACTCACTTCAATATTTCAACCTCATCGTCATCGGGAGAAGAAGAAGAGATGAGTTCTGCCGAGCAACTGTTGTTTGCCAAAAAACTTACCAAAAACAGAAACTGTTGCTGTTTGCCTTCTATGCAGAACTCATCTTCTTCTCCTTCTCCTGATGACAATGAGGTCGAAATATTGTAGTGAATTGTGTACTGTTTCTAATTTCTTCTCTTGTAATCGTTTAATTTTCTGTCCTAACAGACTGTTTTATATTTTGAATTATATACATTCATTTATATCAACTTAATTATCAGTTAAATTTCTTCTATTTTATGAAATTAAGTTTTAATTTTGACAAATTTACTATTAATTATGGTGGAAAATATTGCTAATTTTGTTGGTTAACAGAGAAAATAATAAATTATTTTAATGACCCCTTATTTTAATTTTCGTTTTCTGCAATTATATAATGAGCTCAATTTGATAAAAAAAATCACTTCTTTCATTCAGTTTTTAGGTTTAGATTTATAAACTTCATCTTACATAATTTTACAAGAAAATAAAAATACAAAATGTTATACCTTTTTTCATATGTTTATAAGCACTAAACTTATAATAAATATTAAAAACATAAACATAAATAGCAATAAAAAACCTTTTGCCTTCATGGAAGGTAACACAAGGTTTTTTATAGGTTAAGTCATTTGTGAGTTTTGTAGGTTTAAATCAAATTGTTCTGTTTTTATGAATAAACGATAAATTACTAGATTTTTAATAATTAAAAGTTATTGTTGTTATAATTGTTAAACCTTCAATCACTTCTATTAAATGGTTCCAAATAATATGTCTACATAGTAATGTAATCATATTTGTATTATTGCATGTATTTCAAGTACTGATCCATGATTTCTAATATGTATATTGATCATTGACAGGAATGTTTTTTTTTTTTGTTCCAGGTAAGTTGAGTATTAACATTTCTTGTGAAATGTCTCCTCCAAACAAGGGGTGAGTACAGAGAGACATTCTTGTATGTAATTATTATATAATCATTGATAGTGTATCATCTTTAGTTTGTGTATTTTAGCACTGCCTTATCAGTTATATTTTGTACAACATTCAGGAATACAACTTTTTTTTTAATATGAAAGCTGTTGATGCCAAAACTATAGTAAGTGTGTCTTTGGTTTTCAAGATAAACTTATTTTCAATATAGTTTTATTCATTGTTATAAAATCAACTACGTCATATTGAAAGAATCAATGTGATTAAAACAAGAACAAGATTTTTTAACTGAACTTAAGATTGCTTTATAAAAATAGCCAACTTAATAATATCTAATTCTTTGAGGCACGGTTTCATTTTTAACATTTTATGGTCTACAATATTCATGGATCTGTATAAATATACAAAATATTAAAAGAAATGTTCTAAACTATAGTTTAAAATATAATTTTATGTTAATTAAATATTGAATGTACTTACAGGATAGTTGTGTGTAGAATATTCTAAACTTTTTATTTGAAGAAAGTTTCAAATGAAATAATTTTAATAATGGCAATGGAATGAAAGTTGAGTAAGGCTTCGTCATTCTAATTAATGGCACCATTATTGTTGAATCTAGTGTTTCACGTCCGGTAATGCCTTCTGGATCAATTCAGTTAATTACATCTTCCCGTCCTGATCACTTCATACTGTAAGTAAAAACCTTATTATTGCTATTTTAAATAGTGTTTTATACAGTAATTTAAATAGCAATAATAATATATTACCATTTTGTTAATGACCACTAATTATTTTAATACTATTTATATACATTATGAAAATAATTAAATAATTATTTCTAATCAATAAAATGGCTTCCATTCCAATAATAGCGTCCTTTTGTAAAATATGTTTTGTTCTTTTAATCAAAAAAATATCACAAATATTAAATATAACTATTGCATTATAATTATTTATTACATACGTATCACAAATATTTATATAATAAACTAATTTCTGATAGTTATTTATCATAAATTAAGTATGCTGTACTATTTAATTTTGTATAATAGTGAACAATTACAGTAATTTTAAAGGAATAATACCATATTTGATAGTAAGGTATATATACAATAATAGTAATAAGGTAGATATAGTGTACAATGAATTTTTATTTTCATTTTCTAGCAGTAATTAAACCAAATATTTTTTTATAAAAACATTTCGTTAAGTTATGCACATTTTAATTATAGTTCATATTATAAAATAATAATAATTTAATTCACAAGCTAAGCAAGCAGTTATTGCGTGTATTTATTCATGACTAGAAATGAAAAGAGACATATATGTATCTTTTCTACATATATCTATGTAGAAGACTTATTGTTATATTTCCTCTCTGATCATAACAATCACTGATTATTTTATATACTAAGGATTATATATATGTTGGCATATAGAGTGTTTCTTTCTTCTCTGATCATAAAATTCATTGTTTATTATATATATTAAGTACGATATACATATTGGCACATATGTGTTCCAATGTTGACTAAGTTATCAAAATTCCTTTGACGTGGTTTACAATTATTTATATTCAACAAATTTAAGTTTGTTTTAACAAACAGTTACCACATTCTTTTCTGCAAGGAAGTACCCCACTATCAATGTTATTTCTTTGTTAGTTCCAAGCTGACAAACTCAAGTTAAATATCTGAAATGTTTTATTTTAGACTGCATTTGAAGGTTCAAAACTGAACCTTCATAGTAAATCTAAACTAGGAATTTGCCTAATGTACGATTTGTATGCTATTCTCAAATCAACGATTGCTTTATAATAGTGAAGAGTTATTTCATACCTACAAGTTAATCATGTTACGTAAGATTTTTTTTTAGTTCAACTATGACTTATGTATGTTAGTTTTTCTTGAATGTTACGACGAACAAAGCCTAGATCAAACTGTTTAGCTTAACTTTGCCCAAAACTTACAGCTAAGTCACTTTGTAATGTCTCAAATGTGAATATACATCATTTTTTTGTGATTGACCTCTTATATCACTCAACATACTTCCAATAAAGATAATATTTTACTTGTCATCCGCATTTTCTTTTCCTAATTTAATCTATGTGTCAACCAATCTAATTCCATTGAATCTCATCTTCCCTCTTTATCTCCCTTCAAGACAAGTGAATTCATTTCACAAACTATTTCATAACTCTTGACTTAATTGGTAATAAGACAATGAAAATGACCACTTAACATGAAAGACTAACGAACTAAATAACTTAAAACATTTCAGCTTAGCTTTACATGTATGAAACAGTAACATCTGATACATTACATCCTACATTTCTCTAGAGAAATTGTCTCAGCCAATAAATCTATATATTGATTGTTTTTACAAACCTTAAAATTATTTGTATAGTTCTTGTGTGTTTATGAAGCCAATTGCTTTTAGGTAATAATGAATCATTGCAGAGGTACTTTAGTGATGTTTTCGACTAAACGGATACTAATTTTGAGCCAACATTCAGGTGATTTATATTAACATCTTTTAATTATTAATTAATGTGAGTGTGGACTAAATAATTATTAATTATGATTAATAATTTTTATTAATACATCATTAATAGTAATTAATCAACTTAGTATTGTTATATAACGTAATATAATTATTGCATATAAAAAATTATTTTGCAAATAATTAATTTGGGCAGAAATAGTTAATTGATTATCTACAAGTTTGATCACACTTTACCAGAGTTTTTAATTACATTTAACATTACTAATAGTCACATTGAACCACGCAAGAACTGCAAAGTAATGAATCTTGTAATGTTGTAATGAAAAGCAATAAACCTGTATATTAATAAATACTAAGAGTTCCAGATAATCAAAACCAGTAAGAGTATAAAGTTTTTAAACATTTATGGAAGATCATTAATTAAACATTGATTAATAATTGTGAAATATTAATACCTAATGTTTTAGGTTACTCTAAAATATTTGAGTTGTGGTTAGAATGGTATTCTAAGAAATTGAGTTATTATAATAGTTACTTTCGTAGGATTGGAAAAATAACCATCGAATTCAATATAACTCATTTGATGTTCAAAGAGATTGACATTATGTTTTCTTAAAGTATAGTTCACTTAGTTCAGATTCACTAAAAGTATAGTTTAGTTCAGATTTATAAATGTTCTTTTAGGAATTTCAAACCATTTTAGTTCTGTTAACAATTTTTTTTATGCTTTATGTATAAAATTATTACAGGGAGAATTTTTACAACAATTTATAAGTTGTTGAATAACGTTAAATATTTTAATCCTCCTGTCTCGATATAAAATGGTACTTGACAATATAATATTAATAGATATGAATATACAGGATATAACAGAAGTAATCAATTTATATAGAATAAAACAACAAGCTATTGGTCCATATTTATTATGAAAATGTACGTTAGATTGCAGTATGAAGGTACACACATAAGACTAATAATTCAGGGCTCCATGGTACGCCAGAAATGTTGATATTCAACATGATTTGAGTTTGGAATCTATCTATTCCTACATTGCTCGACTTGCCAGTAATGAAGACAAAAAAACTGTCAACTCATCCAAATCTCCTTGTTCGGGAACTAAATCCTACTCTCAACTGTTCCTAATCCCACGATCCTCAAAGTTTCCTACTTAAACTAAAAATGATGACCACATGACTCCAAAATTATACAGTACCTCAGAGAATGCAAAGCCTGAAGACCAAACGACCACGAAGACGACATATTCCCTTACTGACTGACTCCCCCATTCTTGACATTGTTTACTGACCCAACAAAAAACAGCAGGATGAGAAACTAGCAGTAGTGGGCCTCTGGTCCGGAACTGCTATTTACGACATGCACTGTTGTGCATGGTAATATTCGTTGGTCGTTGGTAATAATTAGGCCCTTTCTGATACCACACAATGAAAATTCCACATTGGAAGTTCTACATTTTTACCGAACTCAAAACGGACGGGAATTTTAAACAAATTCAGAGATGATATGTGGCATTCCAAAATATTATTAGAAATTATAGAATAGTAGATAATATCATTATTACTACAGTCTATAACTGTCATTAGATCTGGAGTTTTTTTTTACCTTTTGCACCCGAAGATACTGAGCTCAATTTTGATTTTATTTTAAACATACTAATTATTTAGTACGCGACTATGTAGGACTCAATTTTTTCTAGCAAATAAACTATGATGAACACAAACGAAATTAAAATCAACTAATAATACCTACTTGCTGCACCTTGTATCAGGCACCAAAAAAGCATGTATATTTTGAGCTATATACCTGTATACCTATCAACGTTAAAACAAATAAGAAATGAAAAAAAAGACTATGATCTTTCAACCGAAACAAGGGTTTCCTCATCAGAGTCAAATTTCAACTGATGAATCCTGCTTTTTACTGTTGAAGATCTTAGTCTTTTTTTTTTTTCTTATTGCACGTTGATTGTTATTTCACGTCTTTATTGTGAAATTTGGTTACCTGTGTAGCTATCCAAACACAGCTTATAAACTCCATAAGTTCAATTGGTGGCTGAGTGTGTTTGGGGCAAAATCTTTTGACAAACAAACTGACAGACATTTTTCTAAGTGTGATTTGGTTTATGTAATGTATAAAACTTAAAGATAACTTGAAATGAGTCAGTTCCAATCATTGTACAGATAAAATCCTTGTTTTATTTAGGCAGATAACACCTATAATCTGTGAATTACAAAATATGACCTTATTATAATGTATTTTATTTATACTAGATTATATACATTTCTATTTTTCTACTTTGTTTGTTAAACCCTCCTGTTTAACGATCAATACTTTGATAAATTTATGGTAGTTTTGGATGGATTACACAAGTAGCTCAGAGCAAGTTTTTTCAGTAGAATATCGTGGTCTAGATGGGAAGTTGTGGCCATTGTCTCCAAAGGTCTCTGCACCAGTGCGCTTGGTATCCCTTTCTATTCTCACCTGATCACGGTTTGAACCAAAAATTGCAGTCTGTCTGTAAGTGCATACTTTTTATTTGACTATGTATATTTGTTTGTATTTTAATTATATATATATATTAGTTTATTTTGGGAACAGACCTTCATTTCTTTTTCTATTTAATTTTTCAAGTTTTCAAAGCTTGGTTTTCCACCCTTTTGGTAATATATACATCAATTCTCCAAATGATTTATTACTGAAGTCCAAAAAAATAATCCAAGTTATAATTTTAAACTATAAATCTAACAAAAACTACATAACAAATTGTTCTGTGGTAAAATGGATAAACCAACAAAAGTCTCCACACAAATGAAGTTTTATTCAACGCGTTTCGAACACTTTGTGTTCATCATCAGAAAGACACTATAATACAAATTATATCTAATCAGTTACAAAATTAGAGTGAAATAATAAAATTCAATTAAGAGAATTTAAGACATACCAAGAATAACAATAACAAATTGTTCCAACCATCTTCAGGGATATAAGATTATAACTAATTAAAACTTAAATTTTTAATTAATTATATTAAAAATGAATTATTTTTTTAATTAAAATTGAATTAATTGGAAAGCACTTACAATAATTATTATAAATATTCTAAATACCAATACATTGCTATACTAAGGAATTAACAACATTGAGGGGACTAGGAGGTTCCTAAATTTCAGGTTTCCATTGTTCAATACTGTTTCAATGCTGTCTTTCAAATTAGATTGATTACACAAATAAGTGACAGCAAGTTTTTTCAGTAGAATATCATGGTCTAGATGGGAAGTTGTGGTCATTGTCTCCAAAGGTTTCTGCACCAGTTCGCTTCGTTTCCCTTTCTATTCTCACTTGATGTTTCCGGGTATATTTCCTATTCCGAGTATAGCTTCCGTAAAATTTTTTTTTTACTGTAGATAATATCACTTTATTTTTAACTTTTTCTGAACCAACTTGTACATCATATTCCTGGGACTCTTTCCCGATAAGTATTACGATTAGTTTTTCCAAGAATATAATTTGACTGTTTCCTCGTATTATTTCCTGTTGTTGTGAGTTTGAGCGTGCGTGCGTATCTGTGTGTGTCTCAATCAAATGTGATTGTTTTCTTTCAATACATCTTTATTACAGCATGCTCTACATGCCTATATTTCATGCATTTTCTTTTATAATATACCATTTATAAAATTTACGAAAATGAATAAAAGTTATAAAATTAAATAAATGACTTTCTATTCAGTTCATTCATTGAATAATTTTAATTAAAGTTTAAAGTAAATGTACGCGTGTGCTCGTACAGTACATACATGTACGTTTTGCAGTTAGGACACGTTTGCCTCCTCCTCTGTACCAAACCCAGTTCACCCACCCAGTCGCTTCAATCCAAAGAAAAATTTTATTACGTATGATTACGAATTATTATTAATATAATCATAATCAAGAACACGATTCACAAAGGACAATAAACGTTTCAGAGTAAACTGTTTGTACGCAGTAAATAAAAAAAACACAGTTTAAAAGCCCACGCATAAATCACCAGCGATAAACTTAAAGAGATGAACTTTTGTAAAAGAGTACGATATTTTTATTTCATTTTTTATGTTGTTTTATTTTATTTTTTCATATTTTTTTATATTTTATTTATCTAATTTAATTTTGTATTTATTTTTTATTGTGTTCTGACCACTTTTAAAAGTATTTTTTACGTAAACCTTTATTTTATTGTTTATAAAACTTAAGGTTTTATTAATTTTATCATATAATTTATTTTAATATTCTTCATGATATTTTTTAATATTTATTGTTTCTCATTCCTATATTATTTGTTTATTTTCACGTACAATATTAATTATTTTATTCTTCATTTTTCAATTTCTTAGTTTACCATTCTTACTTCACCTGAACCGGGCACGCATGTGACAACATTGTTGGTCTCCAACCGTCGATTCCCAAGTGCGCTTGTTGTTCCTATCTCTTTTTTCTCCTGATGATGGTTAAACCGAGAATTACAGTCTGTCAGCGTATTCTTATCATTATTATATAATTTTATAACTTATTTCTATGCTTATTACAATTATAATATGTGTAAGAATTATTATATAGGCTCTTACATACATTGGTTATTTTAATTCATCAAGTTTTTTTTGGGGCTTAGAACGTATTGGGCTATTTGCATGTAATTATTGATTCATCTTACAAAAAACTAATCTTATGAAACCATTTCCGTAAAGAACTAATTTCATATTATGATGTATGACTGTATAGCCAAAATCGGTATTCAAAAGAGAAATGAAATGTACTGTAGTGTTACCAACCAACGACTAACGAATATTTCCACGCACAATAGTATACGTCATAATTAGCAGTTCTGGACCAGAAGCTAAATTCTTATTCTACTGTTTTTGTTTACGTCAGTAAAGACTGTTAAGAATGGTGACGTCACTCTCTCAGGGAAAGTCATAGTATTCGTGGTCGATTGTCTTATGGCTATCCAAGACAAGAGGCTATTCAATGATCTTGAGGTACTGTATAACTTAGAAGTTATCAGGTCGTCATTTAGCTATTGGGATTCGAGGGATATGGAAAGGTTGGTAGTTCGATTCAGTTCCCATACACAGAGATTTGGATGTGTGGGCAGTTTTTTTTATCTTCTTTGCTAGCAAGTCGAGTAATCTAGTAATCAATAGAATCCAAATATTCAGAAATGTGTTGAATAACTGCATTTCTGGCATGCCAAGGAGCCCTTGCTCCATGTGCCCGTGTGCAAATTATGATAAACGCAAACAAAATTGAAATCTACTAAAAATACCAACTTGCTAGAGTATCAGGCTCAAAAAAATACCTGTATATATCTTAGAACTGACTCATTTAAAATTATCTTTACGTTTTATACATTAGAGAAACCGAATACACCCAAAAATACAAATATACAGGTATTTTTAGGTACGTGATACTATAGCAAGTAGGTAATATTGGTTCATATACCTGTGTAGGTTAGCTTAGGTTGCAGTGGCAGTCCCACAAGGGAACACACGTAGACCGAGCATTGGCCCTTTGTGATACCACACAATGAAGATTGATTCTACAGTGGGAGTCCTAAATTTTGCCTAACTCAAGTAGGGATCTTTAACGAGTACCTGACCTCGAACAGGCTCGGTACCGACGGTTTAACGTCCTTCTCCGAGGGACGACGCACTCAGATTTATTCACCTCCCTCGTCAATAAATCGAGGGTCAGGTGAGGATTGAACCCCGGTCCTATCAGTTCAGAGGCGAGCACGTAACCACTGAGCTAGCCTGGCCCCCCATATACCTGTGTAACTAGCCAAACACATTTAAAAGTCCTTAACTTTGCTTCTATTTAGAATTTCCAATCTATTTAAATCTTAGCTTTTAAGTTAGACATACATTAATCTACCATCAAAGTTTCAACTCACTATGCCTTATGGTGGCTGAGTTTACTTGTGACAGAATTTTTTGACAGACAAAACAGATAGAAATTATTCGAAGGGTGGATTCGGTTCTTTAATGTATAAAACGTAAAGATAACTTAAATGGGTCAGTTATAAGTAATTTTCAGACAAAAATGTTTCTTTTATTTATATAAATTATTTGTATTAATAATATATTTTAAGTTTTATTTTATTTGCACAAATGGTGTACATTTATTCTGTACAACTTAGATGCAGTTCTTGTTCGTGAGCGCCGCTCTAAACCAGACTGAGCATCCAAATGAAGACAAGGTTCTTCACAGCCTGTGGAGTATTTCTCGATTTGAGGGTGGAACAAATACTTCATTTTGGGAATATGGGTATTCAAAAGAGAAATTAAAAGCACTGTGGTGTTAAAGGTGCCAACGGCTTAAGAGTTGTCTCCTTTGTAGGATATTAAGTTATTCTGACCTTTGAACTATTAATTGGTTTTCGGCCGTCAAATTGAATGCACTCGGGTGCTGTTAGGAAGACTGGAATGATAAAGTGGTGTTCTGGGATGCGTCGTAGCATAGTAATTTATTGGATGCCAATAGAGGATTGAGAAGGTAATTGGAGTGGTGGGAGGAAAGTGAATTATCTGGGTGCAGGCGCAAAGAGGAGATGATGTGGGCTGAAGTAAAGCGAGAGGAATGCAAGAGGGGGTGCTTTAGAGCTGGGCTGGATTTAGGAGGAAGAGAGCTGGGCTAGCTGTCGATTAGTCAGAGGGCGGCAGGTAACGGATGTCCGTCTCCCCCTGCTGGCTTTACCAATGAAAAAGAGATACATCAGCGCCAAATCAAACCTGCCTTCGCGTCTCAATCACCGTGCTCCTCGTCATTCCTCACTCACGTCTTAACAACTCACTCAAATCAAACACGCTTCCACCGCCTCTCTTATTTTATATCCTCAAATTTACAAAAAAAAAAGCTTAAATAAACTACTAATTACTTATATTAAACAGTTCAATTTTTATGTAATATACTATATAGTTAATATTAGAAATAGGTAAAACCGTCATACCTCGTAAGATGATCATGGAGTTGGAGCGCTTTCGGACGTTGTCCATCTTCGATCGCAACATACCTACTAGTTTAGGTTTGTTTTGATCGAAGACTTGAGTAGGTTTGTTGCGATCGAAGATGGACAACGTCAGAAAGCGCTCCAACTCCAGGATCATCTTACGAGGTATGACGGTTTTTCATCTATTTCTAATATAAATCTTACTAACCTCAGTGATATTAATAATATGCATGTATTTATACTACATAGTGTTTAGTATTTATATGTATACCATATGACTGTGTACCGTTCGGTGGACGCATTCACGTCTCCACTCCTGTGTCCCTTCTTCTTTTTCTGTTTCTCCTCTCCTGAAGACGGCAAGAGAACCCTGAAACGTTCGAGAACAGTGAGTGTTAGTCTCTGATTGTGTCTTCTGGTTGTAACTTGAAATAATATATATATGAGGGTATTAATTTCTTGACCACTATTACAAGTAAAAACATTTCTTCTACTCTTTGCTCAGCGTTAATTACTTAAAAACCAGTGTGTTTCAATGATTCGTCTTTATTTCAAGACATCCTCAGGTCCTGAACCCAAAAACAATGGACAATTATCTTATCTACACAATATTCTATATACAATGTTGTGTTGAATGTTGTGTAGATTAGGTAATTTACCATTGTTTTTGAGTTTAAGCCCTGAAGACTGAAGATGTCTTGAAATAAAGAAGAAATGTTGGGAAAGATGTTATTTTAAGTAATAAAATCTGACCAAAGTCCGAGAAGAAGAATTATATATATATATATATATACAGAAAATTAAATTTTTTACCTATTTCCTTTCTTGCCCATTTATTATTAGGGTCTGCTCCCTAAATATACATATATACATATATGTATTATATGAACGTTCAAAACCACGATAAGAAATAAAAAAAAAAGACTGAGATCTTTCAACTGTAATAAGGGATCTTCGTCAGTTGAGATTTGACTCTGACGAAGACCGCTTGTCACAGTTGAAAGGTGTTAGGTCTTTTTTCTGATTTTTTACTGTCGTTTGGACATTGATTTTTATTTCAAAGTTTATTGTGAAATCTTGTTATGTATTTTATGTATGCAGGGGCCACATTTCTTCTTCCTACGATATTTCGAGGTACGTCTTCGTTGACTGGATGTCTCTTGTATATTTTACTTGCCACTTGCCACACAGCTTTCGTCTTCAGGTTTCATTAAACGTTCTTTCTGGTCCCAAACTTTTTTGAGAGTTTGCTGCTGTCTCAGCAGAGCAGGGATGTCAACGAGGATGTACTGTAGCGTTTAACTATTCTGTTTGCGCATCAGACGTCATGTTTTAGGTTAAACCGGCGTGTAGACTATGAGGGGAGGCAGAAGAAAGTGTGTACTCCACATAGTTAGAAACTGTACTGCACTAGATCGCAGACAGTTATTCCCGAACCCGAACAGTCAGGGCTTTGACCCTGCTGCATACTTTAACTATTTGTTGAAGGCAACGGAACTCGGGCAACAGTTCTAGACACTGACCTGATTGGTTGTACCCAAAAATTTGATAAAAAAAAGACTGTAAGGGCTAAAGTTTTTGATCCGCAAGAAAATCGGTTTCTCTTCTATCTATAGGTTGAGCCTGTGTAAATAAGGAGCTGTTACAATGTTCCCTGGTCTTGATCCGGGGATCCAGCAGTCCAGACGCGAGCACTTAAGCCACTCGATTACCCTCGCCCCTCACACAAATAAGTACCAGGATGTAGTGACCGTATAACCAATTAATGACACTTAATTAATTATAATTAATTAATTAATACTTAATTAATTACACCGTTGGCTACCTTGGTAAATTCTTGTATAATTCAGGATCTGCTGCCTTTTTCAGTATTTCGCACAGTTGCCTGGCAGGGGTCACACAAATACTAGAATTATATGTTTCATTTTTCATTGTATAGTAGTGACTATTGACATCTAAATCAAATAGACATGAAGTATTCATATTGATTTAAAGTATACGTTTATGTTTCAAACTTAAATTAACTGACCACACAAACAAATATAATAAAATTTTAACCCCTTTAAAAAACTTGTTCTGAAAAATTTTAAAATAAATTCATTTTTAATTTGCAAATATTATAGTTGAAAAATCCTTATAAACAGAGTATTACATATAAACATAAAAACAAATAACCTTAAAAACTCATTTTGGTATAAACTTTAAAAATTTTGTTAGCTTTTTTATTTTAATTTATTTATTTTGGTTTGTATGTTTACCCCTCTCAAAATGCCATCCTCTGGCATGTGCAACACTGGGTGGAGGGCTTTTCCTTCTACTCCTTGCTAGCTACTGGATACGTTTTTGCTTCCAAAACTTCAATAGTACTATTCATCATGGATTTTATTCATTTTTCAAGAAATTCATCTTATGTTATAAAAGCTATATGTATTTATGGCTTTTCAATGCAAATCTGAAGAAGAACAATAGGTGTTCGAAACGAATTGTTGGTTTTCTATAAAAGCTGTTTTGTGTGGAGATGTATTTTTTTTTAAATTACCTCCCATAAAAATATTTTAAATTTTCATCACCAAAATAGTGAACCTGGTAATTCAAACATCTTTTAAACACTTTGATGTTTCTCAAGGGGTTGTTATTTGAACGGATAATAGACACCACTTCTTTAATTAAAATAATTTCATTGTTTAACAAAATCTTCATGAATGCCCGAAATGGGTCAA
>JAPFBL010001157.1:0-28157 GCA_026182355.1 Hermatobates lingyangjiaoensis | reverse complement strand
ATTGTCAAAGTGGGTTTCGTGAAAAACATGTAGTAAAAACATTTTTCTAAAATTTTTTTTTTTTCGTGAGTATGGATTTATTGTATATTTCTTGCGAATCATGAAACCAAATAATGTTTATATCTACATATATACCCATAAATGATCAAACCACAATATGAAATGGGAAAACAAGACTTAAGATATTTCAACCGTAACAAGCGGCCTTCGTCAGAGTCAAATAACCAACTCAAACTTAAACTCAGTTGGGTTTTTTGACTCTGACGAAGACCACTTGAGACGGTTGAAAGATCTTAGTCTTGTTTTCCCATTTTATATTGTGGTTTGATCATTGATTGTTATTTCACGTGTTTATGTGGAATCTTTTTAAATATACCCATAAGCAGAAGTGGTCAATATTTTATTAATATTTAGGATGAATCACTAGTCAGTTTTTGGAGCTATCTGGATTCCCAAATTTCCTGCTATTGCAAAAGTAGCACTTCGCACATTGCTGCCATTTCCCACTACCTACTTATGTGAAACTGGATTTTCCTTTAAACTGTCATAGAAACCAAATACCGAAGTAGACTTAATGCTGGGGCTAACTTGAGAATCAAACACTCAACTATAAAGCCAAAAATGATTACAAAACAAACTCGTGTGTTAAAATTGCTAGTAATTCTGTTTTATGTTGTTATACTCTTGTGGAAAATATGAAAATTAAAATCTTATTACTTTTGAATTTTTATTCAAAAAATACACATTGTTATAATATTCCTTTTTTAATTGTTTTTTTTTTTTAACATACACACAATTTAAAAAGGTATATGATAATATTTATATTTTGATTGTATAAAATCATTACAATCTGGGGTTCCCTGGAAAGTTAACTGGAACTAAAAAGGTTTCCGCGTTGAAAAAAAGTTTGAAATACCCTGACCGACGGTATAACAGCTATAGTGAAAAAGAAATAATTAAGACTTAAGTGTCTTAAATCTAAAATGAATTGAATATTAGTTTTAAATCAGTGGATCAATGATTTCTATGTTGTGGTGCCTCCTTTGAAACTGAATCGGTCGGAAGATAAGGTCTCTTTGATAACACCCCCAAAGTAACTTGATAGTCACTCCTCTAATATCGATAACTCCTTGAATCGATGTCAGTTATTAATAAACAAAAGTACTTCATTGTACCATAAAACGCAAAAAGGAATTTAATAAAATAAATCTAAATATCAAGGACAAGGAGTCATATACAAATCATGTAAAATGACTTGTAAATATTTATATTATCATAAGATATTGTTTTCTTGACCACAAATTAATAACAAACACTTTTTCTTCTTCTCGGAATTTGATCAGGGTACACACTCAATCAAACACACACACACACACACTCACAAACACACACAGCAAAACACACAAATATCATCGAAAAAAACTTCGTAAAACGGCTTCTGGAACCTCAAAAAACTATAATTCCGTTAAAATATTGAGATCGAATATTTTCACGATCACTTCAAATTTACTTTATAGTAAATTCTAAACAAGGACTCTTTCCTCTACAATAGTGTTTTCTGGCTTGCTTTATAGTCCCTTTACTGTTTTGTAAGCATAACAAAAACTCCTTCCTTTATCACCTTATCTCTTAACTACCCCCCCCCCCCTCACCACTTCTCGAACTATCTCATTCACTGTGCCTTCTCCATTCTAATACTGATATTGAGAGAGAAAGAGTCAGCCAAGTAAACATAATTAAAAATTAAACTTCCTAAACAAGATGAATGCATTCAACAATAAATAGTATTATTTTTTTTATCCAAAATAATAAAGAATCATGTGTATTAGTCTGGTTTTTTTTTGTGTTTTCTAGTTGTGTTTCAATTTATCTAGTTGTTTTTCGTCTGTTTTCAATTTAAAGTGTCATCAAAAAATACTCATAGTATAGTGACACTACAAGGACTAACACATTATACAAAATGCTGCTTTGTTTTTATTGTTCCTTTTTTGACAATAAAAGATGTTATGATTTTTTGGATCAATAAAATCTATGAAACCAGAAAGACCGAAGATGGCTCTATTAAGAATTAAATTTAGTTATTGCATTGGATAACAAATTTTTTGAAATCATTGATTCAGCTCATTAATGGGAAAGTTTTTTTTTTTAATTATATATATTTTGTTTAAAAATAAAATATTGTTTAGAATGTTATTTTTCTTATATTGTCACTTGACAAGTTTTTCTAGCACGTTCTTTAACCCTCTTTTTTTTAGTAAATATACTTATTAGCCTAAGTATAGACATTACAGGAGGCGTCTCAGAGTGATTTGCAAGTTTCCTTTCCAAAAAAAAAGAGTCCTTGATTACTACTTATCTAAAGGTATACTTGACTCGATCATAGGAACACAGTAATCCCTCGCTAAGGGGGCCAGGCTAGCTCAATGGTTACGTGCTCGCCTCTGAACTGATAGGACTGGGGTTCAATCCTCACCTGAACCCTCGGTTTATTCACGCGGGAGGTGAATAAATCTTAGCACGGCGGCGTCCCTCGGAGAAGGACGATAAGCCGTCGGTCCCGAGCCTGTACGATGTCAGGTACTCGTTAAAGATCCCTACTCTATAAATACATTTGAGGTAGGCAAAATTTAGGACTCCCACTGTAGAATCAATCTTCATTGTGTGGTATCACAAAGGGCCAATGCTTGGCCTAAGTGTGTAGAATTTTTGATGAAGTCGGAAGAATAAGGGAAGGCAGGGCAAGGCTGGAAGCTTTCTTTAGCGCCGCAAGATAGCACTTTGATCGTTTGAAACACTATCAGTTAACCGATTAACTGATTATCAGTTAATCAGTTAACCAATTGAAACAGTGCTTGAGACCACAATCTGTTGCTTCACTTGAAAACATTTTACTTGCCATTTCCATTTTTTTTTTTATAGTTCAAAATTCTTATTATGGGTATAAGTGGCCTAGAATCCTACATACATAAGTACAGTCCAGATGCCTGCCGCACGATTAGCATCGCAGCATTGGTCCAAGAATATAAGTAAGATCTTAATCATAAGTAAAATATTTGAAAATATCTAGACAAATTTATTTCCAATGTGTTTTTACTAAGCATATGTTTGCAACTTGTGTAAGTATTTTAATTTTGCCAGTATTATCAGGCAAGTGTTTTTGGATGGAGTTTTTCTTAGGCGGTTCATAGTTTTGACGAAAGATATTTTATTTAGAAATCTTGCAGTTATGTTGAATTACAAGTAAACACCAGTCCTTTATAGTCCAGACATGCAGCTCTGATGTTTCTTTCATTTGGCAAAAACATTTGAAATTATTACCTTATTAGTGATAACTGTTTGAGATTTAGCTGTTTTTAGAGATTTAATCTTCATTAGGATTCACTAACCCCCTTGTTAATCTTCATTAGGGTTCAACTAACACTCTGTTAATCTTCATTAAGGATCAATTAACCCCCTGTTAACTTCATTGGAAAAATAACCTTTTATCCTTTTTTTTAACTTTTCTTTTAAGGATAATCCTGTAATCTTCATTAGGATCAATCCCCTGATTTCATAGGATTACAAATGTTAATCTTCATTTGTTAATAATTTAAAACTTCTTGGATAATTACCCCTGTATTTCAAAGGATATTTTCCCTTGTTAATTTCATTTGAATAATAACCCTTTATTTATTGGATACTTCGGTAATCTTATTACGGATCATTTAACCCCTTGTTAATCTTCATTAGGATTCAATAACCCTCTGTTAATCTTCATTAGGATCAATTAACCTCATTTGGCAAAACTGTTAATCTTCATTAGGAACTAAGTTAGGATTTAACCCCCTGTTAATCTTCATTAGGATCAACTAACCCCTTTAATCTTCATTAGATCAACTAACCCCTGTAATCTTCATTACGGATCATTAACCCCTGTTAATCTCATTAGGATCAACTAACACCCTGTTAATCTTCATTAGGATCAATAACCCCTGTAATCTTCATTAACATTTAGTAATCAAAACTTTAACCCCTGTTAATCTTCATTAGGATCAACTAACCACCAACTGTTAATCTTGCATTAGAATCAACTAGACCCCTGTAATCTTCATTAGGATCAATAACCCCCGTAATCTTCATTAGAGGATCAAACCCCTGTAATCTTCATTAAGGATCACTAACCCCTGTAATCTTCATAGGTCATAACCCCTTTAATCTTCATTAGGATTCAACAACCCCTGTAATCTTCATTAAGGATCATTTAACCCCTGTTAATTCATTAGAGACAACTAACCCCCTTATCTTCATTAAGGATCAACAACCCCTGTAATCTTCATTAGATCATTAACCCCTGTTAATCTTCATTAGGATCAACTACCCCTTTAATCTTCATTAAGGATCAACTAACCCCTGTAATCTTCATTATGGATCATAACCCCTGTAATCTTCATTAAGGATCATAACCCCGTTATCTTCATTAAGGATCAACTAACCCCTGTAATCTTCATTAGAGATCACTAACCCTGTAATCTTCATTAAGTGATCATTTAACCCCTGTAATCTTCATTAGATCATTAACCCTGTTAATCTTCATTAGGATCAACTAAACCCCTATTAATCTTCATTAGGATCAACTAACCCCTGTAATCTTCATTAAGGATCATTTACCCCCTGTTAATCTTCATTAGAATCAACTAACCCCCTTTAATCTTCATTAGGATCAACTAACCCCTTAATCTTCATTAAGGATTATTAACTTATTTATATCAACAACCCTGTAATCTTCATTAAGGATCATTAACCCCGTTAATCTTCATTAAGATCAATAACCCCTTTAATCTTCATTACGGTTCAACTAACCCTATGTAATCTTCATTAAGGATCAATTAACCCCCTGTTAATCTTCATTAAGGATCAATTAACCCCTGTTTAATCTTCATTAGGCAATAAGTAACCCTGTTAATCATTCATTAGGGTACAACTAACCCCCTGTTAATCTTTATTAGGCAATAATAACCCCTGTTAATCTTCATTAGGATCAATAACCCCCTGTTAATCATCATTAGGGATCTAGCAACCCCCTGTTAATCTTCATTAGGGATCAGCTAACCCCCAATTAATCTTCATTAGGGTTCAACTAAACCTCTGTTAATCTTCATTAGGGATTAACTAACCCTCCGTTAATCTTCATTATGGATCAACTAACCCCCCGTTAATCTTCATTAGGGATCAACTAACCTGTTAATCTTCATTAGGGTCAACTAACCCCTTTAATCTTCATTAGGGTTAGACTAACCCCCTTAATTATCATTAGGATCAGTAACCCCTGTTAATCTTTATTAGGATCAACTAACCACTGTTAATCTTCATTAAGGATCAATTAATCCCCTGTTAATCATCATTAGGCAATAAGTAACCCCCTGTTAATCATCATTAGGGTACAACTAACCCCCTGTTAATCTTTATTAGGCAATAAGTAACCCCCTGTTAATCTTCATTAGGATCAACTAACCCCCTGTTAATCATCATTAGGGATCTAGCAACCCCCTCTTAATCTTCATTAGGGATCAGCTAACCCCCAATTAATCTTCATTAGGGTTCAACTAAACCTCTGTTAATCTTCATTAGGGATTAACTAACCCCTGTTAATCTTCATTACGAATCAACTAACCCCCTGTTAATCTTTATTAGGGATCAACTAACCTTCTGTTCATCTTCATTAGGGTACAACTAACCCCCTGTTAATCTTCATTAGGGTTAGACTAACCCCCCGTTAATTATCATTAGGAATCTAGTAACCCCCTGTTAATCTTTATTAGGGATCAACTAACCTACTGTTAATCTTCATTAGGGTACAACTAACCCCCTGTTAATCATCATTAGGCAATAAGTAACCCCCTGTTAATCATCATTAGGGTACAACTAACCCCCTGTTAATCTTCATTAGGCAATAAGTAACCCCCTGTTAATCTTCATTAGGATCAACTAACCCCCTGTTAATCTTCATTAGGGATCTAGCAACCCCCTCTTAATCTTCATTAGGGATCAGCTAACCCCCAATTAATCTTCACTAGGGTTCAACTAAACCTCTGTTAATCTTCATTAGGGATTAACTAACCCCCTGTTAATCTCATTAGGAATCAACTAACCCCCTGTTAATCTTTATTAGGGATCAACTATCCTTCTGTTAATCTTCATTAGGGTACAACTAACCCCCTGTTAATCTTCATTAGGGTTAGACTAACCCCCCGTTAATTATCATTAGGAATCTAGTAACCCCCTGTTAATCTTTATTAGGGATCAACTAACCTACTGTTCATCTTCATTAGGGTACAACTAACCCCCTGTTAATCATCATTAGGCAATAAGTAACCCCCTGTTAATCATCATTAGGGTACAACTAACCCCCTGTTAATGTTCATTAGGCAATAAGTAACCCCCTGTTAATCTTCATTAGGATTCAACTAAACCCCTGTTAATCTTCATTAGGAATCAACTAACCCCCTCTTAATCTTCATTAAGGATCAACTAACCCCCTATTAATCTTCATTAAGGATCAACTAACCCCCTGTAATCTTCATTAAGGATCATTTAACCCCCTGTTAATCTTCATTAGAGATCAACTAACCCCGGTTAATCTTCATTAGGAATAACTAACCCCCCGTAATCTTCATTAAGGATCATTTAACCCCCTATTAATCTTCATTAGAGATCAACTAACCCCCTGTAATCTTCATTGAGGATCATTTAACCCCCTGTTAATCTTCATTAAGGATCATTTAACCCCCTGTTAATCTTCATTAGGATTCAACTAACCCCCCTTAATCTTCATTAGAGATCAACTAACCCCCTCTTAATCTTCATTAAGGATCAACTAACCCCCTGTAATCTTCATTAAGGATTTTTTAACCCACTGTTAATCTTCATTAGAGATCAACTAACCTCCCGATAATCTTTATTCGGGTACAACTAACCCTCTGTTAACCTTCATTAGGATTCAACTAACCCCCTGTTAATCTTCATTAGAGATCAACTACCCCCCTGTTAATCTTCATTATTGTTCAACTAACCCCCTGTTAATCTTCATTATTGTTCAACTAACCCCCTGTTAATCTTCATAAAAGATCAATTAACCCCCTGTTAATCTTCATTAGAGATCAACTAACCCCCTGTTAATCTTCATTATTGTTCAACTAACCCCCTGTTAATCTTCATTAGGGTTCAACCTACCCCCTGTTAATCCTCATTAGGGATCTAGTAATCCCCTGTTAATCTTCATTAGGGTTCAACTAATCCCCTGTTAATATTCATAAAGGATCAATTAACCCCCTGTTAATCTTCATTAGAGATCAACTAACCCCCTGTTAATCTTCATTATTGTTTAGCTAACCCCCTGTTAATCTTCATTAGCGTTCAACCTACCCCCTGTTAATCTTCATTAGGGATCTAGTAATCCCCTGTTAATCTTCATTAGTGATCTAGTAATCCCCTGTTCATCTTCATTAGTGATTTAGTAATCCCCTGTTAATCTTCATTAGGGATCTAGTAATCCCCTGTTAATCTTCATTAGGGATCTTGTAATCCCCTGTTAATCTTCATTAGGGATCTAGTAACCCCCTGTTAATCTTCATTAAGGATCAATTAACCCCCTGTTAATCTTCATTAGGGATCTAGTAATCCCCTGATAATCTTCATTAGGGATCAAGTAACTCCCTGCAGGTACAGGGAGTGCTTATGTTTCCTTGCTCAAAGATGGGATATGTAAACAGTATGTAAGTAGTAGAGAGCTACTGGATCCAACACAAAATAAGAATAAAATGCATGATTGGATATAAATTGAATAATTGAATGATTGAATAATGTTTGAACACTTATTCACATGAATTCATGTGGAGCGAAGGAAGCAGAACGGCAAGTTTTATAGATTTTATGATTTCTTGTATTTTTCTATATTTTTTTAAAGTATTTTTTTATAATATTTTATATTTTAGTGAATATTCATTGAATATAATCTATCATTTTAATATATCTTATCTTCTGGATAACAAAATATTGTTCACTATTGCGTTTAAAATTGAAATCATAATAATATGCCTAACTCACATCTTTCGGGGTGTGCTTAACTAAACTTGATCCCTTTATAGCAGGTCACCTTAAAGTATGGGTCGCGACCCCAAACGGGGTCGCGTCGCAAAATTCTAGGGTTGCGAGAGATTTTAATTGTCAAATATTTAAATACACGATTTTATAACATCTGGATATGTATTTGTGCTGTCGCACCACGGGAGTAATACTTCACTCATTTTCCGTAGTGATGGAGATTTGAAATTAAATATATATTATTTATTACCTGAATAATGTTAAATAAAAGAACATAATCACTATATTCCCAAAATTGAAACCAGGGTAGCAAGTGTCTTGCGTGCTCGCCGATGACAGTAGTGAAAAAATGTATTATAATATATAGAATATAACACAATGTAATACAATTCAAATGTAACAAATATGTAATAAACTATTACATTAGAGGTTAAAAATGAATAATTCTAGAAAAAAACTTGAAAACAACTGTCTGATAAAATACGAGTATTCTACGGTAATATTATAAAGATACGTTCCTTTCATTAATGTTATTTTATGTTGGGTAAATAAATTGAATATCTCAGTTTACAAGTTTTGTTTGTTTTAAATATATTTGTGTATTTCAAAAACTATTGCTATAATTTTTGAGTGACACAAAGAGTCGCTTGTAGTCTAGTATTGTATAAGTCCATTTTATCTCTGGAATAGCTGTGCACGCGTCCGTCCGATTTCACAAGTAGTCTCAGATGAAGGTACAATAGGATCGAAACCGATCGGACAATCACAACAACTATTTACAAGGTAAGACAGATTTAACTAATCATAGTATGTAAGTAGTTACAAAGGGTTTTGTCATTTGTTTGTTATTTCCTTAAATTAATTCAGTATTGGATTAAGATTTGCTTTCTTTTTCGCAGAACGAGATCGGCTTTGATGCCTGTGCTTTTGGTAGACACCATGAATTTATTACATAGAATAATACCCTCCAGCTGGTTAAATGGCGGACAAATAAATGAAATCGTTCACTTCTTTAGAAACTTTATCAATAACTTCGCAGATATGGGAATAGAGTTGGTGTTTTTTTTTGATGGACCTGCAATAGATTTGAAATTACCTAAATGCATTTATGGCAAAATAGAGTCTTTTAAAAGAATTTGTGATATATTCTCAATGTTGCCACTCAAAACAGAAGAAATTGAAAAGAAATGTCAAAGTATTCTTCCCATAAATATCACATTTGCGATATATTGTTTATTAGTGAAGCATTTCCCTAATTTAAAGGTAATAAAAGAGAATTAAGATATTTTGACTAATCTATGAGATCAATAATATATATATATATATGTTAATTTGCAGATTGTCGGGGCTTTACATGACACAGATTTAGAAATAGCAGTGTACTCCAAGAAGAATAGGTGCTTTGGAATTCTCTCACAGAACACGGACTTTATTATTTTCCAGGCTGCTGAGTATTACTTGTCTACAGAACATCTAAATATCGCAGACATGACGACAGTGTTCTACGATAGTGTAGCTCTAGCAAAACACTTACTTATTAGAACAGATCAGCTGCCTCTCTTGGCTGTCGTGGCAGGAAATGACTTCATATCTGGAGACATTGTTCAGGTAATGCAAGAAAAACTATTTTCTTTTTCAAGTCAAGTTCAAAATACTTCCCAACGACTTTCTGTGGAGTTGATATAAATTTAAGACGCGATATGTAAGGTTGGGATACTAAGGTAAGTCTTTGTGGAGTTAGGTAAATTATTCAACGATTGGTATGTAGTCTAGGGAGTCCCAACGACTTTCTGTGGAGTTGATACAAATTTAAGACGCGATATGTAAGGTTGGGATGCTAAAGGAGGTCTTTGTGGAATTCAGCTAAATTATTCAACTACTGATATCTAGGCTAGGGGAGTCCCAACGACTTTCTGTGGAGTTGATACAAATTTAAGACGCGATATGTAAGGTTGGGATGATAAAGTAAGTCTTAATCCAATACTGAATTAATTTAAGGGAATAACAAACAAATGACAAAACACTTTGTAACTACTTATATAATATGATTAGTTAATTTATGTAATATTAAATTTATTACCTAAAGTAATATAGTACATGTTACTAAAGTAAGTCTTTGTGGAGTTCAGCTAAATTATTCAACTACTGATATCTAGGCTAGGGGAGTCCCAACGACTTTCTGTGGAGTTGATACAAATTTAAGACGCGATATGTAAGGTTGGGATGATAAAGTAAGTCTTTGTGGAGTTCAACTAAATTATTCAACTACTGATATCTAGGCTAGGGGGGTCCCAACGACTTTCTGTGGAGTTGATACAAATTTAAGACGCGATATGTAAGGTTGGGATGATAAAGTAAGTCTTAATCCAATACTGAATTAATTTAAGGGAATAACAAACAAATGACAAAACACTTTGTAACTACTTATATAATATGATTAGTTAATTTATGTAATATTAAATTTATTACCTAAAGTAATATAGTACATGTTACTAAAGTAAGTCTTTGTGGAGTTCAGCTAAATTATTTAACAATTGGTATGTAGGTTAGGGAGTCCCAACGACTTTCTGTGGAGTTGATATAAATTTAAGACGCGATATGTAAGGTTGGGATGCTAAAGTAGGTCTTTGTGGAGTTCAACTAAATTATTCATCGATTGTTATATAGGCTAGGGGGGTCCCAACAACTTTCTGTGGAGTTGATACTAATTTAAGACGCGATATGTAAGGTTGGGATGATAAAGTAAGTCTTTGTGGAGTTCAACTAAATTATTCAATAATTGGTATGTAGGCTAGGGAGTCCCAACGACTTTCTGTGGAGTTAATATAAATATTCAGACGCGATATGTAAGTTTGGGATGATAAAGTAAGTCTTTGTGGAGTTCAGCTAAATTATTTAACAATTGGTATGTAGGCTAGGGGGGTCCCAACAACTTTCTGTGGAGTTGATACAAATTTAAGACGCGATATGTAAGGTTGGGATGATAAAGTAAGTTTTTTGGAGTTATACTAAATTATTCAACAATTGGTATGTAGGCTAGGGAGTCCCAACGACTTTCTGCGGAGTTGATGTAAATTTTCAGACGCGATATGTTAATGTAAGGTTGATGAGAGTCTATGACCAGTCTTCGTGGAGTTCAGTTAACTTATGATTTAAATCATATTTATTTCTATTTATACTAAAAAGAGAAAACAATAGAAAATTAATATTTCTTTTAAAACCAGGTTCAGAAAGAGAAGTCAAAGATGGAAAATTTCTTGGTAAATTATAGGTGAAAAAAGCATCAACAGACCCAACACTAATGATGATGTGACAATTTTGTTTTTTGAAAAAAACCAAATGAAATATTCATTGGTAAAGAATAAAAAGACAGTTTTGTCTTACAATTAGTTAGAGCAATAAAGCTATAAAAACTGTTTATTTATCCTAGACTAAGGGATTTATCACCTGCTATACTTGTCGAATTTTTGATATTTTTTAGAATGTTTACATTGACTTAGAAATTTTTTGAGTAAAACCACTGAGATAAAATTAGACTATTCTAGTCTAATAGTTCATATTTATTATTTTCAAAAATTAGAAGCTCCCAACTATAAATGATTTAAATTATATTGAATATCTGGCTTCGACTTTGAGTTGAGTATGTAAACTGGTTAATTACCGATATATTTTTTCCCAATATACATTCATAGCAAGCTTATAACAGAGTACAAGACGATGGAAAAAAGATAAACTCACTCAGAGAAAATTGGTATATATGATTTTCGATAAAGGGGAAAGAAAATGATTTTAATAAATACTAAGAAGCCATAAAATTCCCAGTATAATAATTCTATAAAAAACCAAAAATGTAAAACATAATTCAAAATGGAAACCTTTCTTTTGAAGATTAATAAATGTAATAATTGTATATCATTAATTATAAATTATCTTAAACGACATTTTTTCTTCGATGTTTTTCAGAGAAAATAAGAGTATTTTCTTCTTTTAAATTTGAAAATTTGACTTAAAAATTCAACCAACAAGGAGGTCAAGTCAAGTAAACCATGTAAGAAATCCAGGGACTATTTGAACAAAGCCATGTTCTCTTGTAGGTGATTATTACCAGGAAAACCATGAACCAGAAAAACCATTTAGGATTATCCAATACACCATTAGTTATTCCAACTAACTTATATAAAACATATGTATATGTCAGCCTTTAAACTGCCTGATGCTATGCTATGCTCAGATTAACTATTCTCATAATTATTTGTTTGAAGATACTTATTTATTAATTGTATATATTACACACATATAGGTGTGTGTTCTGTTATTTCTTTTGCAGGGACTTTGGAATCGATTAGGAATCTATAATGTGTCTATGTCAAGAAAATTCCCAGCACTAGCGGATTACATAAGGAGTTTTGATGTAAACATTTCACCTAAGCTATTAAGTGAAACAATGTTTAAAACAGACAAGTTCCAGATTGAAATAAAAGAAGTCATCAAATTGTATACAACAGAATCTCTCCCTCCTGATTGTAAGGTTCAAATTTTATTTTATATTATCTTAATCTTGGAAAAATAACCTTCTCTTTATATTTACATAGTCTGTACACATAAACTACCTGAATCATCGAAACTACAGTGGTACATCGGGATACGAGTTTAATTCATTCCGTAACCTTGCTCGTATGTCAATTTACTCGTATCCCAAAGCAATTTTCCTCACTGAAATCAATTGAAATGCCATTAATCCGTTCCAGCCCCAAAAATACATACCCCTAATTGTTTTTGTTACGTGATTTTGAATAAGAAAAATGTATTTATAAATGATAAATATTGTTTAAAAACATAATAAAAGAGAGTGTTGAGATTGTTTAAAAAAACTGGTTTTATTAAGTTTACGTACATGTGCAATTAGTATTTTGTTATTTAAATTTAACTTAGACATAACTTAAATTCTACTGTATTAAAAAAAAATACAGTAGCTTTACAGGATTAAAAAAAAAAACTGTCCAAGGAGGTTTTGTTTCTTCCTCCCTTTCAGAATGCTACGGAAATGAGTTAGGCAAGTTTGATTAAATAGATCCGATGCACGACCAGATGCAACTTTTTCGGGGTGTTTCTTTGTCACGAACTGTGAAACTCTCTCCCACATTCCCAAGATCTTTCAATTTTCAAAGGTAAACTGAGAACTGAGTGGCCCTTAGGCGGCATCGTAGAAAAATGAAATGTACATATTTATAAATATCCTGATACTACAATTGGTTGTTCCGTGATTCTCAAATTTCACTCGTATTTCAAAAACAAAATTTTGCTCATTTGATAGCTCTTATCTGAAATAACTCGTATGTTGGGGCACTCGTATCCCGAAGTACCACTATATATAACACTTACAATGATGAGACAACGGAAACGAAAGTGACCTGAGCCAATGCCTTCCATATCAAACAGTTATTTCGCATGACTATGTCGTTTCTTTGAAAAATGCAACAAATATTAATCGAGAAAGAATAAAAAAACCAGTTATAATTTATACTCAGTTATAACTCCATTTAATAATCATACATCCATGATAACATGAGTCCCTCTAAATTTGTTGCTAGTATATATAAACACCAGCTTTCATATGGAGTTATAAATTTAATTATTTTAAATTCGATGTAAACATGTAATAAATTTGGATTAAGTTTCAAAGTGATATATTTATAAACAAGATTCATGATTGAAGCTATCACATGAATTTTAAGTTTATGCTATATCACTGATAATGATATAATGTTGGTTTTTTTTTTTTAGTTACTCCAGATAGGCAAGGTGAACACTGGGACAGGATCAGGTTGGAAGTAGCGAGACGTCACAGACAGGATATTGTTGGAATTAACTACGATGTTATCATTTTGTCTCGTTGCTTCATGGGCTTGAAGCTTGAAGACTTCAGAGTTGCTGGGCCTCGGTCAGCCAATGTACATACAGAGGGTGCCCCCCCTCCTTTTTTTCCCTTGTGCTGCAAATATCCACAGAACATAAAACCGTTATAACCACTGCTATATGTTCTAGCTGACTAAAAAATTGAGGCAATACATATGCGGTATTCTGTTATTCGAGAAGCCAGGAATCAGACTCGTCAAAGATTTAGTTGTTATTGATGAACACAGTATAACCCATCCTGCCAGTATTAATCCAGTTTATTTAAAAAAAGGTAAGTTATTCATTTTACAATTTTAGTTTCAATTTTTCAGTTTTTAATTTCTTCGTGTAAGTTAGTGGACCTGTGTCCAAATATCTAACTGATACCCGTAAGCTTAGAGTACTAATGGAGACTGTTAGTCTCCAGCTCCAGGAACAAAGATTACACTAATGAGGACGTCTTCTTGAAATATATATATATAATTAAAATAAGCAGTGACACATAAACAGAAACACAACAAAGACTCACTTTTCAATATTTCGACCGTAATGGCGGTCGTCCTCAGGAGAAGAAGTGAAGTGACGGAGGGACGACAGTCAACTAAAGAACTCACTGGGTGAGGGCTAAAGCAGTGCTGCCGCAAAGGAGACAAATAAAAAAAGGAACTAGGAAGTCGAGGGCAAAAAGAGAAAAAATATTTTTGAAAGGTAGAAAAAGGTTAAGAAAAGAAAAAATAAAGAAAATATATAGAATAATTTAAAAAAAATATATATATTTAAAAAAATAAATAAATAAAAAATACTTAAAAAAATAATTAAATAAAAAACTAACGATTTAAATTCAAGCCAGGTTTCGAGCGTGCCCCCAGGAGCCAAATGTGGGCTTCCTCAGAAGCTTTTAAAGTAACTTGTCTGTTATCACTGGGGACTTGTTTAAGAACTTGGACTGTGAAACAATCATTGAAGCTGAAGTGGTGGGAATTAGCGTGAGTGGCGACAGGGAGACTGCTGCGTTTACCAACCGAAAGCCTGTGATTATTCATCCGAAGGTTCAGCATCGTAGATGCTAAACCGACATAAAAAGCATCACATTGGGTGCATTTCAAGAGGTAAACACAGTCAGTGGAGATACAGGAGGAAGGACTGTGAATAGGGTAAGAATTAAGATTAGTTAGAGACTTAAATGAAGACCCAGAATCAACAATGTGACAGGATAGGACATTTCACTTCTTCTCCTGAGGACGACCGCCATTACGGTCGAAATATTGAAAAGTGAGTCTTTGTTGTGTTTCTGTTTATGTGTCACTGCTTATTTTAATTGTTATTTGTCCTGCCGGACCGTTTTCGTTTATCATGGTATATATATATATATATATATATATATATATAGTATATGTATATATTATTTTGTTGTATAAAAAATAATTATTCAATGAGCTTGATTATATTGTTTAACCCCTTAAATATTAACAATTTTTATTTTTTTTTCAATTTCTGACTTCTGAATTAAAGAGTTTTAAGTAAAATTGAAATGTCGAATTTTAATCAGAAAACAGATAAATATATAGATACTTTGTATTATTTAATCAAAAATTCGAAAATAATATTAATTAAAAAAAAATAAAATTGAATATTGTCATTAATAAAAGTAACATAGCGCCATATACAACAAATAGGTAGAATAAAACTTGTATTGTATCGATGGACATTACAAACTGGCGTTTGTTATCGGAGAAAGACTCGGAACGAAGACAGAGTGAGGGGTTACAGATTAGTGCAACCAAAGTGGTTTTAGTGGTGGCCGATTCTTAAGTTATCACAAAATGACGGACAATGTTTATTAAAACCCGAATGAAGAAGAAGGGAGTTTTACACAAACATCATATTAAACGATTTATAATAATTTTTTTTCTTATTGTTTAAACTCCAGGAGTTCTCAACCTTTGTTTGCTTGTGGACCCCCTAAAAGCTACTTGTGGACCCCCACTCCACCGGATATTTAAAAAACATAATTATACAAAGTTATAAATAAATATTTGTTTTTAGGTAAATGAAAATCGTTAATTATGAAATAATTTCATTACATCTACAACGCATGCGAAAATACAAAAATGTTTTTAAAACAATAACAAAATATTTCTTTATTAACATTTTATAAAGAGCCCTGAAATAAATTATAACAGAATCAATTTTGAATGTACCATAAAGAGATGTGCAATAGAAAATTTTAAAACATTGGAATATTTTAACAAACTGACGAGGATATTAGGCCTTATGTTTGAATATTGTACGGCCAAAGCTTACTACGCTTTGATTTATTTTTGGTTTACTGATGAATTCATTTAAACTTAACATAGAGCCCTAACCACGTGTCATGGACCTTCAGAATACTCTTTCCTCATCGACCCCCAGTAATCCTCTGTGGACCCCTGGGGGTCCATGTGGACAACGTTGAGAACCACTGGTTTAAACCGATCCCCTAGCGGGTGATAACGTCAGCCGTTTATAGACTTTGTTTGATCGGTGATTCTACACTGGGAGTCTGTTTGTTTGATCGGTGATTCTACACTGGGAGTCTTAAATTTTGCCTAGCTCAAGTGCGTGCATTTGGAATAGGGATGTTTAACGAGTACCTGCTCAGGGCCGACGGCTTAACGTCCTCTCTGAGGGAGACGGCGTACTCAGATTTATTCAGCTCCCGCGTGAATAAATTAAGGGCCAAGTGGGTATCGAAACCCGGACTACCAACCCAGAGACGAGTACTCTATCTTTAATCATTAAAAAAGTATAATTATTTATAAAAGATGTTCATTTTTTTTCTATCATTATGAATTTTATATTTTCTGAAGAATATCTTTAGATATTGATATGGAGAATGAATAACAACCAAGTAAGATTAGATACAAGTTTTATTACCTAAAAAAACTGCAAATATTATAACCCTTTTTTCGATTCATGAAAACGTTTTTTTTTTTTTAGTTATTTAATTATAATGAAATGTCACTAATTCGATTTGAAAGAAAAGTAAATTAGAAAGCTCCTCAGAAAGCAAAGTCTCTTTCAGAGACTTGAAGCAGGGGTGAAAGTTAGCCGAGGGGGTTCTGAAGGACTCAGGATACACCCCTCTGCTACCCTCCAGCCGCAGCAAGTCTATGACTCGTCATCTTGGTCTCATCATACGGAGCAACATACATTAGCACTATATGTCCCTATTATCAGGAGTAAAAAAACAATCTATCCTATTCTCAGCCATTTTATGAGGGCATAAACAAGGGGTTTCTCAACCTTTGTTTGCTTGTGGACCCCCTGAGCGATATTTTATGATACGTGGACCCCTATCCCCCCACGGGTACTTCAAAAACATAATTATATGCGAGTAAATTGTCAAGGAAATGAAAAGTGTAACTATGATATGATTTTATTACATTTACAATGTGATGTTGAATTCGTGCTTAGCATTGCGTTGCTTGAGGTCCACCTCGGGCACCTGCATGGCTTTCAATGGAGGTGTCTAAAGGGCAACTTGTCAAGAAGTCAGGCCTGGCTTGACTTAAGTGGTTATGGCACAAAATGCTGAAGAACACGAAGATCAAAACAGGTGTTGAAGCTAACTGGGGGTACTTTAGTACAGAAGGGGGGGAAGTACAATAGTTTTTTTTTAAGTCCCAGTGCTATAGTCGTCCTCAATATAATAATTAAAATCTGAAGTTGAATTTAGTTACAATGAGTTTGCATAATATGGCAGGTATGACTACTTGAGTACGACCCCAATGAGGTTCAGTCCCTCAGTTTAATAACATATTACATTGATATACGATTTCACCTTTTGTCATTTCTATTATATGCCCACGTGTAAACAAATGATATGTATATTGATAAAATTGTACGTATAGTCACAATCATCAGTCGGTTGTTGACCAGTTTGATATCATGTTGATGTGTTGATACGAATTGTTACTCGACGTTGATACTTTTTTTCCACAGGTTGTTCATTTATTTTTGATCATAATACTTTTCTCGATTAGAAAGTTAGTATGAAAAATACATCTTGCTATAAAAGTTGATATTCTGTTTTTTTTTTTTTTTTTTTTTTTTTTTTAGTTTCTCATCCTGGGTTGTTGGCCTTGTGGAACGATAAAACAGAGGCAATCCAGCAAATAAAGTTAAACATTTTAGCAGAGATCTTTTTTACGGATTCAGAATCTATTGAAAGTCTTCCTAGCTGTTTCCTTGTGCCGTCTCTTGCTTTAAGATACCTGGTAATTACACATTGTTTAAATATATCGTGTTCATCTTGAAGTCTCATCGACTGCCCTTCACTTTACTTTATTTCACTTTAGTTATTCCAACAGATTTATATTTGACAACGTATTATCCTTCTAATACTGCCCTCGGAATATAATATATTATCAGGTAATATTACCTGATCATGGCCAATGTGGCCGAAAGCTTGTTTCCCTTTAGTTTGTTTGACCTAGTTTGTGTTTGTGTAGTGTCAAATATAGTTTGTTTCATTAGTTCTCTTCAAGATTGTTTTCCTATTCTTGTTATGGAATTAGGTAGATTAATTTTTGAGCTACCAGTGAATTACAAGAAAATAATAAGGCAAATAGAACATCTTTCTAAAAAGATTATTAATGCTGAAGCCGCTGTGCTTTTTAACAACACTTGTTTAAAAGAAGACTTGCTGCCAGTATACACGAATATATATATTTAGAGACTCCAACCGTCTCTGTACCAGTGCGCTTGGTTTCCCTCTCTTATTTCTCCTGAAGACGGTTCAACCGAAAATTAGAGACTGTAAGTGTATGTTTTTAATTTCTCTATGTTTCTTTATGCACATTGAACTGTATATGTACATTTCCGATCGTAGTTTCATTAAAAAATTGCATATATATATTATATTGATAAAAGTATCGACCGTGGAATATAAACAAAACTAAAGTTTATCGGGACTCGGTCAGTTCTTCAGATTCAAATTAAACTTTCATTGCCAACGTTTCGGTCTTTATTTAAAACCTTTTTGTAGGCCTATGAAAAAGGTTTTAAATAAAGACCGAAACGTTGGCAATGTGAGTTTAATTTGAACCTGAAAAACTGACCGAATCCCGATAAACTTGAGTTTTGTATATTTTATTATTAAAAAGGACCAGTCGTCCATTAATTATAGAAGTGACATTTCAAATTTAAATAGTATTTATTCGGGTGTGTTAAGTTAAATATTATTGATGGATGAAAACTTGTGTTAGTGACTTTTTGATTGTCTGGTGAAATTTGGTTACCTTGCTTGTTATTTAGTTCAGTGTCACGTGTTCATTCAGACTTCAGCTGTTGTTAAAATCTACAGACTCTTTTTCTTTGTAAAATAATTTGTAATGTAATACATAGTTTTTCTGTTTCAAAATGTATACTTCTGTAAGTTTTCTTACTAACCTATAGTCAAAATTTCTATTGTAATTTCTTAATTGTAACTAATTGCACTTTTATGTATGTTTGATTTTTGAATGATTGTATTATTTCTTATATTTCGTCTGTTTTTGTAGGCCTATGAAAAAGGTTTTAAATAAAAACCGAAACGTTGGCAATGAGAGTTTAATGTGAACCTGAAGAACTGACCGAGTTTCTTTAAATTTTAGTTTTGTTTCTATTCCACGGTCGATACTTTTATCATTATATATATATATATATATATGTATGTATATATATATATAGATATATATGCTTTAATGCCAGAGTAGATATTGAATATGACGAGCCAATCCCTGTTGCGTATCTTTTTACGCCCTTGGAGTGAAGGCTGAGGTGGCCGAGCAGACGCAGTGTGCGAAGGAAAAAGGAATCTAACGAAAAAACACCCACAACCAATAAGAAAAGTCCAAAAAGATACGCAACAGGGATTGGCTCGTCATATTCAATATATATATATAACTTTAAATTACACAAAGCACGACACAGAAAAGAGAATACAAAGAAAACTTACAGAATTTAATATTTCGAACTGTTGTTCGTCATCAGGAGAGTAGACTAGAAGAGAGGACGAAGTGAGAGAGATCTCCCCACGTCAAAGAACGGAGCGCGAATGAAGAAAAAAAAAATGTATATATGTATAATATATATATATATATATATATATATATATATATATATATTCACTTGATAAACGGAAAAACGATCCAAACTGGGCACAATAACAGTTCAAAATGAAGATAGGTAGCACACAAAGTAAGGAACACACTTATAAACTCAAATTGTTGGGCAATCCATCTTCAGGAGAAAAGAAAATGCTTGGTCTCCCTTTCTCTCTTCTCCTGAAGACGGATTGCCCAAAAATTCGAGTTTGTAAGTGTTTCTTTTACTTTCTGTGCTACCTATCAAGAGTTATTGTTGATTATTAATTTATATATATATTATCAATATTTATATATTTTAGGATAATATATATGGGTTTCTATGACGATAAAAGAAGAACATATGGATGAAGTATGAACCCATAAAAAAGTTGTTAAATAAAAACCGAAACGTTGGCAATGAGAGTTTAATTTGATCCTGAAGAAATGACAGAGTCTCGATAAACTTTAGTTTTTAACTAAAGCCATATATGTTGTGTTTCTTGAATATGTATGAAGTTACTTCAATTGTATATTGATGTTACAGACAGACAAACTGTATGTAGAAGAATGGGAGTTGGACTCATTTCTCTGCAGCGTTGTATGCTTAAGAGATTACGAAGTTGAAGCTCTTAAGAACTTGCCTAACGGGCCTCTCTGCTCCAAGTCCATTTCGTATTACACTATGATCATGTCTACATGCAGCTGTATTTATCAGCTATTAAGGGCCATTGGAAACCCCTTCCCGGATCCTGATGTACGTATATTATATCTCTTTAAAGTTAAATATCTATATTTGAACTATTCACGTTAACGTTTATGTACGTATTACGGAACTAGCTTTAGGTTGCTAAAGTGAACGTATTAACGAGAAGATTTATAGTAGGTGATGATATTCATGAAACGTTATCGGTTAGCTGTAGTAGTCAGTCACACATTCCAGGCTCAGACGATCACCATATTTGTAGTATTTTTTTTTATTTTTTTTTATTCCAGCATGTTCCACTGTGTATTACATGCATCATCGTCAAATTGTACGCAATACTTCTTTCATTAACGCTACAAAATACTTATTTTAATTTATTTTACATTCATTCATAATTCAACATTATAATATCTTTTTCTTAAATGTCTATACTATACAAAAATTTTACAAATTCTTTATAATAACCTTTTTTAATTAATGAGGAAGGCCTAACGGGCCACTCCTCTCCACAAACCAAGACCTTACATATGAGAGCCAGTCTTTGTGGTTCCCTCAAACAGCACTCGTACACCAAGTGTCTAGGAGATTGGGTTGTCTCCCCGTTACATGGGCATGATGGACTAGGAGCTATTTTCAACCTGCTCAGGTATTCTTTAAATGGCTCAGGTAATCTTTAATGTTTCTAGTATATACAATCGTTTTTTGTTTTGACTTTTTTTTTGCTATATTTTTATGTAACAAAACATCAAGAAATCTATAATGAAGATTATTATGAGATATGATAAATCGAAATATAGTCCAAAAAAATACAAGAACTTGGGTTGCTGTGCCAAATGAACAGTTTATATATTTCTTATTGTCATTCCACATGGATGTTTGTTATAGTTTTATATCACCAATTATTGCTATATCTCTACTTGTTATAGATATCTCCGATTCACTTCCAAGATGGTAAACTATTCCATGAAAAGTATCGAATGATGTTTGCCAATAAAGATTTGAGGGCCTGTTGTGAAAACGATGTATGTATAGAACAGATATTATATTTCCTATTTTGCAAAATAACAACAATATTCTTATTGTTACTATGTTATTCATCTCAAATGTTATTAAACTGCAAGTAGGTCAGGTGTAGTTTTATTCATAGTAATGTAAGGATTAGATTATGGTGTTTATTTTATGTTAGGATCAAAATTAACTGATAAGTGAACTTGTTTTTCTTCCAAAATCATAATGTTTATTGGATTAAGGTTCTCTAAATCGCGACTAGTTACAGCTGTCTTGTTAAGTGCGTTCTATTTTGCGAACTCCACTAGTTTCAGACCTTGTCCATCCTCTGGAGCATTCTCCAAAATCATAATGTTTATTCGATTAAGGTTCTCTAAATCGCGACTAGTTACAGCTGTCTTGTTAAGTGCGTTCTAATTTAAGAACTCCACTAGTTTCAGACCTTGTCCATCCTCGGAGCATTCTCCAAAATCATAATGTTTATTCGATTAAGGTTCTCTAAATCGCGACTAGTTACAGCTGTCTTGTTAAGTGCGTTCTAATTTAAGAACTCCACTAGTTTCAGACCTTGTCCATCCTCTGGAGCATTCTCCAAAATCATAATGTTTATTCGATTAAGGTTCTCTAAATCGCGACTAGTTACAGCTGTCTTGTTAAGTGCGTTCTATTTTAAGAACTCCACTAGTTTCAGACCTTGTCCATCCTCTGGAGCATTCTCCAAAATCATAATGTTTATTCGATTAAGGTTCTCTAAATCGCGACTAGTTACAGCTGTCTTGTTAAGTGCGTTCTATTTTGCGAACTCCACTAGTTTCAGACCTTGTCCATCCTCTGGAGCATTCTCCAAAATCATAATGTTTATTCGATTAAGGTTCTCTAAATCGCGACTAGTTACAGCTGTCTTGTTAAGTGCGTTCTAATTTAAGAACTCCACTAGTTTCAGACCTTGTCCATCCTCTGGAGCATTCTCCAAAATCATAATGTTTATTCGATTAAGGTTCTCTAAATCGCGACTAGTTACAGCTGTCTTGTTAAGTGCGTTCTATTTTGCGAACTCCACTAGTTTCAGACCTTGTCCATCCTCTGGAGCATTCTCCAAAATCATAATGTTTATTCGATTAAGGTTCTCTAAATCGCGACTAGTTACAGCTGTCTTGTTAAGTGCGTTCTAATTTAAGAACTCCACTAGTTTCAGACCTTGTCCATCCTCTGGAGCATTCTCCAAAATCATAATGTTTATTGGATTAAGGTTCTCTAAATCGCGACTAGTTACAGCTGTCTTGTTAAGTGCGTTCTATTTAAGAACTCCACTAGTTTCAGACCTTGTCCATCCTCTGGAGCATTCTCCAAAATCATAATGTTTATTCGATTAAGGTTCTCTAAATCACGAGTTACAGCTGTCTTGTCAAGTGCGTTCTATTTTGCGAACTCCACTAGTTTCAGACCTTGTCCATCCTCTGGAGCATTCTCCAAAATCATAATGTTTATTGAACTAAGGTTCTCTAAATCGCGACTAGTTACAGCTGTCTTGTTAAGTGCGTTCTAATTTAAGAACTCCACTAGTTTCAGACCTTGTCCATCCTCTGGAGCATTCTCCAAAATCATAATGTTTATTATTAAGGTTCTCTAAATCGCGACTAGTTACAGCTGTCTTGTTAAGTGCGTTCTATTTTGCGAACTCCACTAGTTTCAGACCTTGTCCATCCTCTGGAGCATTCTCCAAAATCATAATGTTTATTCGTTAAGGTTCTCTAAATCCACAGTTCAGCTGTCTTGTCAAGTGCGTTCTATTTTGCGAACTCCACTAGTTTCAGACCTTGTCCATCCTCTGGAGCATTCTCCAAAATCATAATGTTTATTGATTAAGGTTCTCTAAATCACAGTTACAGCTGTCTTGTAAGTGCGTTCTATTTTGGAACTCCACTAGTTTCAGACCTTGTCCATCCTCTGGAGCATTCTCCAAAATCATAATGTTTATTGAATAAGGTTCTCTAAATCGCGACTAGTTACAGCTTCTTGTTAAGTGCGTTTAATTTAAGAACTCCACTAGTTTCAGACCTTGTCCATCCTCTGGAGCATTCTCCAAAATCATAATGTTTATTCGATTAAGGTTCTCTAAATCCGAAGTTACAGCTGTCTTGTTAAGTGCGTTCTATTTTGAACTCCACTAGTTTCAGACCTTGTCCATCCTCTGGAGCATTCTCCAAAATCATAATGTTTATTGATTAAGGTTCTCTAAATCACAGTTACAGCTGTCTTGTAAGTGCGTTCTATTTTGGAACTCCCTAGTTTCAGACCTTGTCCATCCTCTGGAGCATTCTCCAAAATCATAATGTTTATTGAATAAGGTTCTCTAAACGCGACTAGTTACAGCTGTCTTGTTAAGTGCGTTCTAATTTAAGAACTCCACTAGTTTCAGACCTTGTCCATCCTCTGGAGCATTCTCCAAAATCATAATGTTTATTCGATTAAGGTTCTCTAAATCGCGACTAGTTACAGCTGTCTTGTTAAGTGCGTTCTAATTTAAGAACTCCACTAGTTTCAGACCTTGTCCATCCTCTGGAGCATTCTCCAAAATCATAATGTTTATTCGATTAAGGTTCTCTAAATCACGAGTTACAGCTGTCTTGTTAAGTGCGTTCTATTTTGAACTCCACTAGTTTCAGACCTTGTCCATCCTCTGGAGCATTCTCCAAAATCATAATGTTTATTGATTAAGGTTCTCTAAATCCGATTTACAGCTGTCTTGTAAGTGCGTTCTATTTTGGAACTCCACTAGTTTCAGACCTTGTCCATCCTCTGGAGCATTCTCCAAAATCATAATGTTTATTGAATAAGGTTCTCTAAATCGCGACTAGTTACAGCTTCTTGTTAAGTGCGTTCTAATTTAAGAACTCCACTAGTTTCAGACCTTGTCCATCCTCTGGAGCATTCTCCAAAATCATAATGTTTATTCGATTAAGGTTCTCTAAATCCACAGTTACAGCTTCTTGTTAAGTGCGTTCTATTTTGAACTCCACTAGTTTCAGACCTTGTCCATCCTCTGGAGCATTCTCCAAAATCATAATGTTTATTCATTAAGGTTCTCTAAATCCGATTTACAGCTGTCTTGTAAGTGCGTTCTATTTTGCGAACTCCACTAGTTTCAGACCTTGTCCATCCTCTGGAGCATTCTCCAAAATCATAATGTTTATTGGATTAAGGTTCTCTAAATCGCGACTAGTTACAGCTGTCTTGTTAAGTGCGTTCTATTTTGCGAACTCCACTAGTTTCAGACCTTGTCCATCCTCTGGAGCATTCTCCAAAATCATAAGTTTATTGGATTAAGGTTCTCTAAATCGCGACTAGTTACAGCTGTCTTGTTAAGTGCGTTCTAATTTGGAACTCCACTAGTTTCAGACCTTGTCCATCCTCTGGAGCATTCTCCAAAATCATAATGTTATTGATTAAGGTTCTCTAAATCGCGACTAGTTACAGCTGTTTGTTAAGTCGTTTAATTTGAACTCCACTAGTTTCAGACCTTGTCCATCCTCTGGAGCATTCTCCAAAATCATAATGTTTATTGGATTAAGGTTCTCTAAATCGCGACTAGTTACAGCTGTCTTGTCACGTTCGTTCTATTTTGCGAACTCCACTAATTTCAGATCTTGTCCATCCTCTGGAGCATTCTCCAAAATCATAATATTTATTGATTAAGGTTTCTAAATCGCGACTAGTTACAGCTGTCTTGTTAAGTGCGTTCTAATTTAAGAACTCCACTAGTTTCAGACCTTGTCCATCCTCTGGAGATTCTCCAAAATCATAATTTTATTGAATAAGGTTCTCTAAATCCACAGTTACAGCTGTCTTGTTAAGTGCGTTCTATTTTGAACTCCACTAGTTTCAGACTTGTCCATCCTCTGGAGATTCTCCAAAATCATAATGTTTATTCGATTAAGGTTTCTAAATCACAGTTACAGCTGTCTTGTAAGTGCGTTCTATTTTGGAACTCACTAGTTTCAGACCTTGTCCATCCTCTGGAGCATTCTCCAAAATCATAATTTTATTGATTAAGGTTCTCTAAATCGCGACTAGTTACAGCTGTCTTGTTAAGTGCGTTCTATTTTGAACTCCACTAGTTTCAGACCTTGTCCATCCTCTGGAGCATTCTCCAAAATCATAATTTTATTGAATAAGGTTCTCTAAATCGCGACTAGTTACAGCTGTCTTGTTAAGTGCGTTCTATTTTTGGAACTCCACTAGTTTCAGACCTTGTCCATCCTCTGGAGCATTCTCCAAAATCATAATTTTATTGATTAAGGTTCTCTAAATCCGACTAGTTACAGCTGTCTTGTTAAGTGCGTTTCTATTTTTGAACTCCACTAGTTTCAGACCTTGTCCATCCTCTGGAGCATTCTCCAAAATCATAATTTTATTGAATAAGGTTTCTAAATCCGACTAGTTAAGCTGTCTTGTAAGTCGTTCTATTTTGCGAACTCCACTAGTTTCAGACCTTTCCATCCTCTGGAGCATTCTCCAAAATCATAATGTTTATTATTAAGGTTCTCTAAATCGCGACTAGTTACAGCTGTCTTGTTAAGTCGTTCTATTTTGCGAACTCCACTGTTTCAGACCTTGTCCATCCCTGGACATTCTCCAAAATCATAATTTTTTATTAAGGTTCTCTAAATCGCGACTAGTTACAGCTGTCTTGTTAAGTGCGTTCTATTTTGCGAACTCCACTAGTTTCAGACCTTGTCCATCCCCTGGAACATTCTCCAAAATCATAATATTTATTGAACTAAGGTTCTCTAAATCACGAGTTACAGCTCTCTTGTTAAGTGCGTTCTATTTATGAACTCCACTAGTTTCAGACCTTGTCCATCCTCTGGAGCATTCTCCAAAATCATAATGTTTATTGAACTAAGGTTCTCTAAATCACGAGTTACAGCTCTCTTGTTAAGTGCGTTCTATTTGTGAACTCCACTAGTTTAAGACCTTGTCCATCCTCTGGAGCATTCTCCAAAATCATAATGTTTATTGGATTAAGGTTCTCTAAATCACAGTTACACTTCTTGTTAAGTCGTTCTTTTGGAACTCCACTATTTAAGACCTTGTCCATCCTCTGGAGCATTCTCCAAAATCATAATGTTTATTGGATTAAGGTTCTCTAAATCGCGACTAGTTACAACTGTCTTGTCACGTTCGTTCTATTTTGCGAACTCCACTAATTTCAGATCTTGTCCATCCTCTGGAGCATTCTCCAAAATCATAATATTTATTGAATTAAGGTTCTCTAAATCACGAGTTACAGCTGTCTTGTCAAGTGCGTTCTATTTTGCGAACTCCACTAGTTTCAGACCTTGTCCATCCTCTGGAGCATTCTCTAAAATCATAATATTTATTGAATTAAGGTTCTCTAAATCACGAGTTACAGCTGTCTTGTCAAGTGCGTTCTATTTTGCGAACTCCACTAGTTTCAGACCTTGTCCATCCTCTGGAGCATTCTCTAAAATCATAATATTTATTGAATTAAGGTTCTCTAAATCACGAGTTACAGCTGTCTTGTCACGTGCTGTATTTTGCGAACTCCACTGTTTCCCTTGTCCATCCTTGGAGCATTCTAAAATTAATATTTATTAATTAATTTTAAAACAAGGAATTTTTATATTACCAATTTTAAACACATTTAATAAAAAATTTTAATTTTTTAACAAAAACCAATAAAAAAAAAATTTTTAAAAAAAAAAAAAAAAAAAAAAGCTAAGATTGTTCAACCGTAACAAGCGGTCTTCGTCATAGTTTAAATCTTAACTGAGAGTTGACGGGATAAGACAATGTTAACTAGCGCCGTTTTAGATTACCTTGGTTCAATAAACATATCATTAGAAATTATGTTGCTGGAAGAAAATTGGATCAAATGAGATCTCACTTTGATGAAGACCGCTTTTTACGGTTCAAAGATCATAGTCTTTATTTTTTCTCATTTCTTATTTTGGTTTGGACATTTAAATATACAGTAAAACCTCCGCTGACGAACCCTTAAGCTCACGAACTTTTGGCCTCAAGAACATAAAATCGGGAGCATATAGTCTCTGCTGACGAACTAGTTTTCGGCGGACGAACCAAACCACGCGGTCCAACAGCGCTACGGTGGCGGCCACGAGAAGCTGACGCACGCTACGAAGTCCCAGTGTTTGTGTTTTGATAGACATTTTGGACCATATTGAGTGTACTTTTGCTATTATGGGACCGAAAAAGACCCCACCAAAGGCTAGTGTTAAGCCTAAGAAGACATTAAAGAAAATTACGATCGTTCAGAAGAAGGAGATCGAAAAAGACGAATGCGTTGGTGTGACTTAGCGTCCCAGACCAGTTACCCC
>JAPFBL010001156.1:0-28979 GCA_026182355.1 Hermatobates lingyangjiaoensis | reverse complement strand
ACAGGATTACCTTTAGCTTCTTGTTTGGGGGGGGGGGGGGGGGCGAGATTTGAATTTCAATTTACTAATTGAATTTGCTTCCACTCTACCTGGCTGTAATTCCTCTAAGAGCCCTAGCTCCGACTTCGTCTTCATCAGAGCGCTAATCAGATGTGTCCTGTCTTAATCAACCTCTCTCATACCCCTAGTCACTTATTAGTTATTTTAACGGTAGGCAAATATCCTAATATGTATATATATATATATAGTTCACACAGGAAAGAGAAAAACAAATAAAGACACACACAAAAGACTCACAACGATATTTCGACAGTCGTCGTCATCGGGCAGAAGTAGTCCCTTTGAGTAGCTGAAGCTAACTCCTAGTAATATATATATATATATATATATATATATATATATATATATATATGACTGTGGGCCCACAGTCTTGAACGCACGTACCTCTTCTTTTTCCCTTGTACTCTCTTCCTCAAGGTGAACTCAAGGCTCAAAATATTGATCCTAGTAAGTGTTCCCGTTCCTTTGTGTTGTTTTCTTCAGTTATATATTTTATATATATATATATATGTATATATATCAATGATCAAACCACAATAAGAAATGGGAAAGCAAGACTAAGATCTTTCAACCGTAACAAGCGGTCTTCGTCAGAGTCAAAAACCCAACTGTTTTTGACTTCTGACGAAGACCGCTTGTTACGGTTGAAAGATCTTAGTCTTGTTTTCCCATTTCTTATTGTGGTTTGATCATTGATTGTTATTTCACTTGTTTATTTGAAATCTTTTTATATATATGTATGACTGTAGGTCCACAGTCTTGAACGCACGTACCTCTTCTTCTTCCCTTGTACTCTCTTCCTCATGGTGAACTTCGGCTCAAAATATTGATCCTAGTAAGTGTTCCCGTTCCTTATGTGTTGTTTTCTTCAGTTATATATATATATATAACTGAAGAAGGAAACAGTCCTTCCTTAATACATGTCAGATTGAATTAATATATAGAGGTTTACCCCCTTGAAAGTGGTCGAAGACGACCGAAACGTTGGAAAAAATATAACCAGTGAAAACCAAACGTATGGTGAGTTTAACTCTCGTAAATATGCTTTTACGCTGTCTGTCCAACATTTGAAAAATCACCACTTATTCTTGTAAACATTATAATTCGTCATTTGTTAGATTCGTAAATAAAATTCAAACAAAATATTGAAATTACAGTTTCAGCTATTTATTTGTGTTCCTTTACCTAAAATATGGCATTTCTCTATTATTACTATTATTGATCTATTTCTCGTCAGATTTTCATAGATTTTGTGTGTGTGTGTGTGTATGTATGTGTGTGTGTGTGTGTGTGTGTGTGTGTGTCTGTGTGTCTGTGTGTGTATGTATCTAAACACGATTATTTCGATAAAATAGTCTTTTGATATATTTTGCAAATCCCCATTGTTAACAGAATGCTTTGTAGCGTTATCATCAGTTTTATTGACAATATCCCAATAGGATGCTAAGCCCTCTCTATTGAGGCTTTTCTAATTCTCTCTCTCTATCTTTTCTTTACTATACACAAATATATTCCCTTGTTTCTGAGTTTAACAAGTTTTAATGTTGAATGTTATACTTATAAATAAATAGTTATATTTATTTGCAGAAAATTATTCTTTTATTTCAGTTTTAAAAATTAATTGAATTTCAGTATCTGTTTTTCATTCGTGTTTCTCAATGTGTATTATTCGATCTGATTTCATTTGAATTTATATATATATATTTCGTTGAACAGCTGACCGTGTTTCGCTGATGTCATTTTCTTCACTAGTTTTTCAAGGTTTCTGAATACCTTCTTCTTTCCTTCATCCAAACGTTGGAGAATGTTAATTAATATACTTTTGTTAATATATAATATAATAATAATAATAATAAATATAATAATGTTAATATGTATATATACTTTTTCGTTGGAAATTCGATCCAAAACGGACAAATATAGTTCAATATAGATAAAGAAACATAGAGAAATCAAAAGAACACACTTACAGTCTCTAATTTTCGGTTTGAGCCGTCTTCAGGAGAGATTAGAGAGGGACACCAAGAGCACTGGTTCAGAGACGGTTGGAGACCCTCTCCAACGTCTCTCTCTCTCTCCTCTCTCTCTCTCTCTCTCTCTCTCTCTCTCTATATATATATATATATATATATATATATATATATATTATATATATATATATATATATATATATATATATATATGTATGTATGTATGTATATTGTAAACAGGAAAACGATCCAAAAGGACAAGAAACTTTTTACGATGAATCACGAACACAGAACTAAGGAACAAACACACCTACTGTTTTAATTTTCGGTTCAACTGTCATCAGGAGAGTTCTCTAATTTTCGGTTGAACCGTCATTAGGAGAGTTCTCTAACTTTTGGTTGAACCGTCATCAGTAGAGTTCTCTAATTTTCAGTAGAACCGTCATCAGGAGAGTGCGCTTGGCGTCCCTATCGCAACTCTCCTGATGACGGTTCAACCGAAAATTAGAGACAGTAAGTGTGTTTGGTCCTTAGTTCTGTGTATATGTATGTATGTATGTATATATAATATATACAGTTCGAAATTGAAGATAGGTAGCACACAAAGTAAAGAAACACTTACAAACTCAAATTTTCGGGTAATCCGTCTTCAGGAGAAAAGAGAAAGGGAGACCAAGCACGTTGTAGACGCAACGGCAAGTAACCGTTATTGTGTCCAGTTTGGATCATCTTTCCGTTTATCAAGTGAATATATATATATTATATATATATATATATATATATATACAATAAAATAAAAAACGAAGGAAACACACAGAAAGACACAGACATAACTCACATCGATATTTCGACAATCGTCGTCATCAGGAGGTGCGAAGAGCGAAGAGTCCCGCAGGAAGACAGGGCGGTACTGAACTCGGAAACCGCAGCCAGTACCCCACCACTTACCACCATAGCGGGGGAAGGGAGGGAAGGAAATGAAGAGCCAAATTAAGACGTAAAAGGAACGAGTAAAAATTATAACTATAAAAAATTATAAAAAAGTAGATAAATCAAATTAAAATTAATTAAAATAATAAATAAAAAGTAAAATAAAAAATAATAAATAAATAAATAAAAAATAATAAATAAATAAATAAAAAATAATAAATAAATAAATAAATCATAAATAAATTATCGGTTGAGGTTGAGTCCGGGGGAAGAGCGAGCATCAAGTAAGCATATGTATGCCTCCTCTGAAGCTCTTAGGGTAACTTTATTGTTGGATTCGGGGATCTGTTTCAGGATCTGAACCTGAAACAGTCATTGAAACTGAGTCCATGCGAGTTCGCATGGATGGCTACAGGATAGTTACTGCGTTGACCGACTGAAGCCCTATGACCATTCATACGAAGGCTCAACTTATTAGAAGTTAAGCCAACGTAAAAGGAGTCACACTGAGTGCAATCCAGTCGGTAAACACAGTTGCTCGAGGTACAGGAGGAATTGACCTGAACTGGGTAGGAACTATAGTGGAGAGGGGAATCGAAGGAAGGATTAGGATTTACAATCAGGCAAGTTTGACAGCCACGGCGTCCACATTGTTTCATTCCAGGAACAGGATTGGAAGGCTGAGGGGAAATATGAGAGAAAATGCTTTTTAGATTGGCAGGTTTACGGTAGGAAATAGAAGGGGGGTGATTAAAGATGGAAGAAGTAGAAGTAGAAGTAGACAGAATCGGAAAAGAAACTAAATATCGATGTGAGTTATGTCTGTGTCTTTCTGTGTGTTTCCTTCGTTTTTTATTTTATTGTAAAAAAGTCCGCTGGACCGTTTCTTTTAATTGGTATATATATATAGCTATTCTCCACAGGACTATAGACCTATTAGTCTGTTACCTTGTCTGGGTAAAGTCTTTGAGAGGCTGATCCTTTCGAAAATAAAGTCCTATTTGCCATTCCAGCCGGAACAGTTTGGCTTCCGAAGTGAACATGGGACCACTTTACAGCTTCGAAGATTGGTCCAGTTCATCAAGCAGGGAACTTCACTGGCGAGGCCATTCCTCCCTTATAAGACAGTGGCAGTGTTTCTGGATCTGGAGCGAGCTTTCGACTCGGTCTGGCATCGGGGTCTACTGCACAAACTAGGCTGCTTTGGTTTGCCTGAATGGTTTGTGGAGATTATTGGGTCTTTCCTCTCTGGACGAAACTTTTTTGTTTCTATTAATGACAGACATTCTCCAACTGGACAAATGCATAGAGGTGTTCCCCAGGGCAGTGTTCTTGGTCCAATCCTATATTGCCTGTATACACTTGACTTCCCCAAGCCTCCTGCTATAATAACTCCCGATTCACCCAAGCAGATTGAGACATTTCTCGGACTCTTCGCGGATGACACCGCTGTAGCTTATAGATGTGCTAATGTGAGCTATGCCACCAGGAAATTGCAATGTTTCCTTGATGGGGCTTTGCATTGGTTCTCAAAGTGGAAACTAGCGGTGAATCCAACAAAGAGTTCCCATGTTCGCTTCTGCAAGGGTGTCTCTCCCCGTCCTCCTCCTGTCTTCATTGGTAACCAGATCATTCCCTACCAAACCCATGTAAAATATCTGGGTCTTCTTTTAGACTCTAGATTAACATTCAAACAGCACCTCCATAAGAAATCCAAGCTTGGAATTTACTTGATGTGTAATCTGTATTCTCTTTTCAAATCAAGGAATTCTCCTGATTCGGTCAAGGACCTTGTCTATAAGGGGGTTATTCGTTCAGCGATGACTTATGGATGCTCCGTCTGGTTTAGAGCTGCACCAACGAACAAGGCGTGTATCCAGATTGTTCAAAATAAGTGTGCCCGCCTTATAGCCAGGGCTCCTTGGTACGCCCGTAATGTTGATATTCACCATGATTTGAAAATGGAATCCATAGATAGCTACATCACTCGACTTACTACCAATGAAGACAACAAACTATCTAACCATCCAAACCTCCTTGTACAAACTCTAAATCCTGTCGCCAACCTTCCTCAACCTCACTAAATAATTACTTCATCCAGTGACTATCTGACTACCTTTCCAGTTCATGACTCAAAGCATTGAAAACTATGACTAACAAGACCACATGACCGCGAATACGACATCATTACTGTACAGACTAACTTAATATCCGACATGAATTACTGACACTCCATGTTATAGTAGCACAGTAATCAAGCAGTAGAAGGCCTCTGGTCTGGAACTGCTAGTTTCGACGTGCACTATAGTGCGCGGTTATATTCGTTGGTCGTTGGATATATATATATATAACAGATTCAATAATATATCGACCGTTTGATAGAATAGGTGTGTTCTCTAATCGGGGTTCGGTCAATTTTCCAGGATAAAAAATATTCTTACTTCTGCCTATGAAAAAGGTTTTAAATAAAACCGAAACGTTGGCAACGAGAGTTTGATTTTTTATCCTGGAAAATTGACCGAACCCCGATTAGAGAAGACACCTATATATATATATATATATATATATATATATATATATATATATATATAATATATAGAATTTTCCACCTATTTCCATTCTTGTTAGTTTTTTGGAAAGATTTTCCAGTTTTCTGATTGATTTCTTTGTGGTATAAGGTAGCGTATATACCTTATATATATATTATATATATATATATATATATATATGCAGAATAGAGGGATACAGTTATGGCGTCGCGTTCACCACGGCGGGGAGATCCGAAGTGAAGAACGAGAAGTGAGGGAGATATCCTCATTCTGGCCTGCACAGCCATTTCCAATCGATTCAGCTATTTATTGATCCCCGTCAGTGTTTTCTCTTCATTTGAATATTTTTAAATTATTGTTCTTTTACTAAAGTCTATCATCTTTATATTGTTGATAGTAACTTGCAGGTGTGTTGTTAATAAGGAGGCATATATAACTCCTGCTCGACAGTCAGATTCTGCCCTGGGCCACTTTAGTCCACCAGTTCTGAACCCTTTGAAGGGTTCTTCCTTTCAAGTCCCGCCCCCACCCCGCCCACACCAAGCCCTTTGCCTCCTTCGACTTCAACACTAATTAATTTAACTCCACTGGCCTTATTAATTTTCTAGTATCCAATTATAGGTGGTCTGTTGTAATCCCTTACTCTATTCTCTCGCTATTGATTTAGTTCCAGTAATGTAGTTTCAATTGATTTTGAACAACTAAAAGTTCTGTAAAGGATTGCTTTGGTGTTGCCTTAGCTATAGGTCTAACTGGGTTGGGTGTATTTCTGTGTTTTGTACCTGTAGTAAATATTAAGTGAGTCAGAGTACTGGTGGAGATTTCGTGTTTGCACCGAGAGACTATACAAATTTGTGCTATCCATTCTGTATAAATATACATTTGTGTGACCAGCAGAAGAGGGTTTCCCAGTTGTAGGGATTTAGTTGTCTTGCAAATAAAACATACTTTCTAGGAGGGGCTCAGGAGGTTTGAGAACAGATATTGACAAACTAGGAGGGACTTGGAAGACTTTGAGGCAGATAGGTATTTAGAGGACTTGGAGACAGATACTGACACACTAGGAGGGACATACAGGACTTGCAGTCCGATACTAACCCACTAGGAGGACTTAGAAGACTTCGCGGCTTGGAGACAGATACTGACCCATTAGGAGGGCTTAGAAGACTTTGAGGCAGATAGCCATTTAGAGGACTTGCAGACAAATACCGACACATCGGAGAAATCGACAAATCGGACTTGAAGACCGATGCTGACCCATTTGGAGGAACTTGCACACCAAAATAAACATCTCTAGTAACAATATAGTTACAATGAATGACTTAATCCACTTAAACACAAACTAACTCACTAACAGACTGGTGTAACTTCAAATAAGGATTTAATCACCAAAAGGCTGTAAAACATATATAGACTTAATCACTGACAGGCTTAGAGTCCAATATACTCGTATACTTAATCACTAACAGACTTAGAGTCATATGAATACTTAATCACTAACGGACTTAGAGAGTCATACATATACTTAATCACTAACAGACTTAGAGTCATATATATACTTAATCACTAACAGACTTAGAGTTATATAAATACTTAATAACTTAGAGACTTGGAGGTAATGAGGGACCTAATCACTTATAAAGTCGACTTCACAACTAATATCGTCATAGTGTTTATGAGAAAACAATGTTTAAAAGTATAAAGAAAAGACTCTGGCTTTAATATAATTGTATGTTGAGGCTGTTTGGAAACATTGTGGTATAGTATATGGGCACGAGTGGCCTTGATAGCTTGATAGACAACAGTGTTTCAGGAGTAATAGCCCGACAGGCAGACTGGCCATTAGAGGCAAATGACAGTCGTCAGCGGTTTGTCAACGCATTGCTAACTACGTTACAATGGAGTTCTATTTATTATTCACTTAACTATTTCTTGCTGAATGAATTGATTGTGCGAAGCGGCTCGAGCTGTTCGACGCGTGCTGCTTCTCTATCAACGCACTGCCTCTCAGCCAAGCATAGCTCTTTTATTTATAAGCCAATAGTAAGTGTGTGTGTGTGATAACACGCTGGGTCGGTCTATTTATAGGCCTCGCCTAAACTACCGACTTACCGCTCATTCAGTAATACTCATCAAGCGCCTTCATAGACAGAGGCAAGTCGATTCCTTTCATCTCAACTCAGTGCTTGCGTTTTAATATTAGTTAGCAGCCACTGGCCACATTATTGTCTTGTTTTATTGAGGTTAGGGGAAAAATGTGTGAGAGAGAGAGAGAGAGAGAGTGTGTTAGTTAAAAAAGAAAAAGTGAGAGATATAGACGTGGAGGGATAAATAGTCTTTATAACTGTTAAGTCTTTTATATATATATATATATAACATAAATTCAAAACGAAGGAAACACACAGAAAGACACAGACATAACTCACATTGAAATATCGATGTGAGTTATGTCTGTGTCTTTCTGTGTTTTTCCTTCGTTTTGAATTTCTTTTATTTAAAAAAGTCCGCTGGACCGTTTCTTTTGATTGTATATATATATATATATATATATATTTGTGTATTTTGGGAGCAGACCTTCAATCAAACATGTTTTATTAAAAATTATGCCAATTTTAACTTTTGTTCTTTTCCGAGTTAATTTTTCAAGTTTTCTCACTATGGATTTCCACCTTTCTGGTAAAAAATAAAGTAATTCACCAAAAGATTTATTCTTTACTTCCATTTTATTAACTAACAAGTTTTAACTATAACAAACAAATTAACCTTACATACAAATTACATACGACGTTTCGGTCAGCTCTGACCATCTTCAGGCACTAATAACAATTCATAACAGAACTCAAATACAAAAATAAGAACTATCTAAATTATTAACACAATTATTAACATCCTAACAGAATAAGAAATATCTACATGAATTGAGTGGGAGGTTATACAGGTTATAACGGTCCTCAGGGTTGCTATTAATTAAAAGTACTAACGAATTTGAAAATAATCAGGGATTGAACTTAATATTATCCTACGTTCCTGCATGCAGTTTTAATATTCTTGAGAAGCTCGTGGTCTGGTTGTTCAGGTTCGGCTTCTTTTCTCTTATGCACAGCGCTTCCAGAATGTGTAGCCTTCTCAGGTCATTTTCTTGATAAAGTAATGTGATATTTTTATTCAATTCTTCCCTGGTTAGCTTGAGGCTATGGGTGCTCTGCGTATGTTCTTTCGGGGCACCTGCAGTCAGGTGCATTGTTAATCTCCTGGATAATGTTGTTGCTGTAGAACCAATGTAGCATGATTTAAGGAACTCACAGTTTCCTATGGTACAATTGTATTGGTATACCACATTGGTCTTTTGCAAGAGTGGTTTTTGCAGTAAATTATTCTTGACTATTAAGTGTGTTGTGCAAAAACTTCTATAGTAAATTCTAATCTTCAGTTGGTCTCCAGAATTGTTGCACTTCGTATTGTTTTTAATAATGGTCTTCAGTATTCTTTCATCGGTTTTGTAATGATTGGAAAATTGGTTTCTATAGTAGACCGTTTGTATTGTACCTTGGGTGTGTGGCTGGTCCTTCGGGTGTTTGAATCTGGAAATATATTTGTGTAAGAGATTGTCAAAGTACCTATTGCTGTATCCATTGTTAATTAAAACTTGTTTTATCCTTTCTATTGCAATATTAAAAAGAAACCAATTTGAAGAAGTTTTGAAAGCTCGATGTATGAGTGCTCGTACTGTTCCATCTTTATACCTGTTAGGGCATTCACTCCGAGCGTTCAAATAGATTCCACCTTTTGTAGGTTTTACGTAAACTGATGTTGTATAGTGATCAATGTTTTCATTAATAGTGACATCCAGGAAGTTGATTGTTTTTTCCGTACAGAGTTCTATTGTGAACTTGAGGACAGAGATTGCTTCGAATGCATTTCTTAAGGTGTCGATGTGTTCTAAATTTGTGGCCACAATAAAACAGTCGTCGACATATCTACAATACATGTTTGGTTTGCTTATCGATTCTTGTGCAAGCACTAAATTCTCAATATGGCACATATAGAAGTTGGCGAAAGTAACACCTAATGGTGAGCCCATTGCCACTCCATCAATTTGATAATACAAAGTACCATCTATATGGTTGAATGGATTTTTGGTCGTACAGGATCGCAACAGATTTTCCAAGGTGATTCTTTTGAACGGGGGAGGGGGTAGGCTGGGGTGATTATAGGCAGATTCACATATGATACTGATAGTCTCTTCAACCGGCACATTAGTAAACAAGGATTCCACGTCCAGTGAAGCCATTGTTCCTTGAGGTTTAGTTACACGCAAAATTTCTAAGAATTCATCTGTTGACCTAAGTAGATATTTGGCTGGCAGATATGGAGTTATGATATTATTCAACGTTTTAGCTGTATTGTAAGTGGGTGTGCATACCTGAGAAATGATGGGTCTTAAGGGGTTACCTGTCTTGTGATTTTTCACGTTTCCGTAGATGTAACCTGGGTTGAACTCACCTATTACAGGTTTTAGAACTTGTTCACCACTGTCCTTATTGGCTTCCTTAATTAGTTTATTCAATTCTATTTTTAATTTGCTGGTTGGATTTTTTGATATTTTTTTAAACTTGCTACTGTCTTGTAGTATAACATCCAACTTTTGCTTGTATTCTGATCTGTCCATTATAATGAATTGGTTAGCTTTATCAGCTTTTCTTATGATTATTTCTTGATTGTTTCTCAGCCGTTTAGCAGCTTCTTTGAGGTTCTTCGTAAGTATCAAACTGTTGCCGAAATCTCTTGTCTTGGATGCTTCAAATTTCAGTTGATCTTGTAAATCGGGATTAATGGTAATAAAGTTTTGGTCTTGAAGTTTCAATAATGAATCATATAATAACTCAAGCTCTGTCCTTTTTTTCAATGTATGGAGGACGAATCTGCTTGCCAGGTAAACGAGAAGCCTATATCAACCTGTCAAAACATAAACTCGCCGAAGATGAAATAGAACTTTTAAACCTAGGAACAAAGTGCCACATTAAAAGTAAATTTGACAAATTTAAAAAAAGGACAGAGCTTGAGTTATTATATGATTCATTATTGAAACTTCAAGACCAAAACTTTATTACCATTAATCCCGATTTACAAGATCAACTGAAATTTGAAGCATCCAAGACAAGAGATTTCGGCAACAGTTTGATACTTACGAAGAACCTCAAAGAAGCTGCTAAACGGCTGAGAAACAATCAAGAAATAATCATAAGAAAAGCTGATAAAGCTAACCAATTCATTATAATGGACAGATCAGAATACAAGCAAAAGTTGGATGTTATACTACAAGACAGTAGCAAGTTTAAAAAAATATCAAAAAATCCAACCAGCAAATTAAAAATAGAATTGAATAAACTAATTAAGGAAGCCAATAAGGACAGTGGTGAACAAGTTCTAAAACCTGTAATAGGTGAGTTCAACCCAGGTTACATCTACGGAAACGTGAAAAATCACAAGACAGGTAACCCCTTAAGACCCATCATTTCTCAGGTATGCACACCCACTTACAATACAGCTAAAACGTTGAATAATATCATAACTCCATATCTGCCAGCCAAATATCTACTTAGGTCAACAGATGAATTCTTAGAAATTTTGCGTGTAACTAAACCTCAAGGAACAATGGCTTCACTGGACGTGGAATCCTTGTTTACTAATGTGCCGGTTGAAGAGACTATCAGTATCATATGTGAATCTGCCTATAATCACCCCAGCCTACCCCCTCCCCCGTTCAAAAGAATCACCTTGGAAAATCTGTTGCGATCCTGTACGACCAAAAATCCATTCAACCATATAGATGGTACTTTGTATTATCAAATTGATGGAGTGGCAATGGGCTCACCATTAGGTGTTACTTTCGCCAACTTCTATATGTGCCATATTGAGAATTTAGTGCTTGCACAAGAATCGATAAGCAAACCAAACATGTATTGTAGATATGTCGACGACTGTTTTATTGTGGCCACAAATTTAGAACACATCGACACCTTAAGAAATGCATTCGAAGCAATCTCTGTCCTCAAGTTCACAATAGAACTCTGTACGGAAAAAACAATCAACTTCCTGGATGTCACTATTAATGAAAACATTGATCACTATACAACATCAGTTTACGTAAAACCTACAAAAGGTGGAATCTATTTGAACGCTCGGAGTGAATGCCCTAACAGGTATAAAGATGGAACAGTACGAGCACTCATACATCGAGCTTTCAAAACTTCTTCAAATTGGTTTCTTTTTAATATTGCAATAGAAAGGATAAAACAAGTTTTAATTAACAATGGATACAGCAATAGGTACTTTGACAATCTCTTACACAAATATATTTCCAGATTCAAACACCCGAAGGACCAGCCACACACCCAAGGTACAATACAAACGGTCTACTATAGAAACCAATTTTCCAATCATTACAAAACCGATGAAAGAATACTGAAGACCATTATTAAAAACAATACGAAGTGCAACAATTCTGGAGACCAACTGAAGATTAGAATTTACTATAGAAGTTTTTGCACAACACACTTAATAGTCAAGAATAATTTACTGCAAAAACCACTCTTGCAAAAGACCAATGTGGTATACCAATACAATTGTACCATAGGAAACTGTGAGTTCCTTAAATCATGCTACATTGGTTCTACAGCAACAACATTATCCAGGAGATTAACAATGCACCTGACTGCAGGTGCCCCGAAAGAACATACGCAGAGCACCCATAGCCTCAAGCTAACCAGGGAAGAATTGAATAAAAATATCACATTACTTTATCAAGAAAATGACCTGAGAAGGCTACACATTCTGGAAGCGCTGTGCATAAGAGAAAAGAAGCCGAACCTGAACAACCAGACCACGAGCTTCTCAAGAATATTAAAACTGCATGCAGGAACGTAGGATAATATTAAGTTCAATCCCTGATTATTTTCAAATTCGTTAGTACTTTTAATTAATAGCAACCCTGAGGACCGTTATAACCTGTATAACCTCCCACTCAATTCATGTAGATATTTCTTATTCTGTTAGGATGTTAATAATTGTGTTAATAATTTAGATAGTTCTTATTTTTGTATTTGAGTTCTGTTATGAATTGTTATTAGTGCCTGAAGATGGTCAGAGCTGACCGAAACGTCGTATGTAATTTGTATGTAAGGTTAATTTGTTTGTTATAGTTAAAACTTGTTAGTTAATAAAATGGAAGTAAAGAATAAATCTTTTGGTGAATTACTTTATTTTTTACCAGAAAGGTGGAAATCCATAGTGAGAAAACTTGAAAAATTAACTCGGAAAAGAACAAAAGTTAAAATTGGCATAATTTTTAATAAAACATATATATATATATATATATATATATATATATAATATATATATATATATACCATGATAAACGAAAAACGGTCCGGCAGGACAAATAACAATTAAAATAAGCAGTGACACATAAACAGAAACACAACAAAGAGTCACTTTTCAATATTTCGACCGCCATTACGGTCGAAATATTGAAAAGTGAGTCTTTGTTGTGTTTCTGTTTATGTGTCACTGCTTATTTTAATTGTTATATATATATATATAATCTATGTTTTGTTATTGAGGGCTAGGTCAAATAAAAGAAAACAAACTCCTTCCTAGGCCGACGTTTCGATGTATTTGTACATCATCTTCAGAGCTAAAATTAGAGTAAGAACTATAATACATTTACCAAAACAATCTACAACTCACATAGAGAACTAACACAAAACGACGTTAGGAAACGTCGGCCTAGGAAGGAGTTTATTTTCTTTTATTTGACCTAGCCCTCAATAACAAAACATAGAATAGAATAGAAGAGGTCAAGAATAATTTTTGGAATTTATATATATATATATATATATATTTTATATAATTATATATATATACATATATATGTATTAGTGTATGAGGGTAGCAAATCTTCCCGTAGACATATTTGATTAAAATAAACAGCAGCTTCTGCATTCACGTGTTTTCCTTGTTATAAAGACTTTCGTTTCAACAAGTTGTTTTTACTTACCTGCTCATGCATAAATATGTCGCTTGGACAAATGGTTTTGGGAATTAACACCAGCCCACCGGAAAGTTGTTAGAAAAGTATAGCAGACCAGCTTAAAAGTCGTGAACGCAGAAGCTGCTGTTTACTTTAATCAAATATGCCTACGGGAAGATTTGCTATCCTCATACACTAATATATATATATAAAAGACAACAAATAGAAGAAGCGAGAAAACTTACTTGATCGATATTTCGAACTGAAGTTCGTCGTCAGGGAGAGAGTAGAAGGGAAGAAGAGGTACGTGCGTTCACTTGTACCGGCAGAGAGCGACTGGGGGTTCCAGGCGGTAGTCTCAAGTTCAAGTTGCTCGGAGCGCTGCAATATATATATATATATATATATATAAAAAGCTTTCACATAAACACGTGAAATAACAATCAATGATCAAACATTCTTATTGTGGTTTAATCATTGATTGTTGTTTCACGTGTTTATGTGAAATCTTTATATATATATATATATATATATATGTATGTATATATATATATATATATATATATATGACTGTGGGCACACAGTCTTTAACGCACGTACCTCTTCTTCTTCCCTTGTACGCTCTTCCTCAAGGTGAACTCAAGGCTCAAAATATTGATCCTAGTAAGTGTTCCCGTTCCTTTGTGTTGTTTTCTTCAGTTATATATATATATCAATGATCAAACCACAATAAGAAATGGGAAAACAAGACTAAGATCTTTCAACCGTAACAAGCGGTCTTCGTCAGAAGTCAAAAACCCAACTGAACACTAGATGCAGAAAACATCTGGTGTTTTATATATATATAAACAAGACTTAACAGTAAATACGTGAAATAAAAATCAACATCTAAACTACAGTAAGCAAAGCAGAAAAATGATTGAAATGTTTCAAGTATACAAGCGGCTTTCATCAGAGTCTCATTGATCCTGATACTCTGACGAAGGTTACTTGTTTCGGTTCAAAGGTGTTTTTTCTTTTTCCTGATTTTCTCACTGTCGTGTATAGAAGTTGGTTTGTTTTTATGTTTTATTGTAAATAGTTGTTATACTGTTACATGTAATTAAAGTTCTGACTGGCGGACACGAATGGTTGTGCAACATGTAGCCTTCGAGCTGGTTTAGACATGGAAGGGCTTACAGAGTATAGAATCTGATAGGGTAACAATTGGATAATTGTGACTTTGAATAGAGAGGGACAAGTTGTGGACAAACAAAAGGATGATACTATATCCCTTTGATTGAGAGCGCAGTATATCTGGCCTGCCTCTGCTACCGTCATAACAAGGTCGCTGCAGTCCTCTTGTCTTCAATCATATTCCTACTGGATACATCGCAGACGACGCACTTGGCTCTGTCCCACCAGCCAGCCCTCTCTTAGCTAACTCGCTTTCCTATACTTTACTGCCTCTATCAATCTAATTCCACATATCTATACTCTCGCAGCTTGCCCGTCTTTGTACCAGTGCGCTTGGTTTCCCTTTCTTATCTCTTCTGAAGACGGTTCAACCGAAAATTAGAAACAGTAAGTTTGTGTTTTTAATTTCTCTATGTTTCTTTATTTACATAGAACTATATATATATATATATATATATATATATATATATATATATATATATATGTTTTATTAAAAGTAATGCCCAATTTAACTTTTACACTTTTTCTTATCCGTTTTTCAAGTGTTCTCATACTTGACTTCCATGGTTCTGGAACTAAAAACATAAGTTCACCAAAATTTTTATTATTATACACCGACATGTTTCGGTCATCGTTGACCATTTTCAAGGTTAAAGAATATATAAAATTATTAATGATCTAAAAGTGAATAACAATTAAAATAAACTAAAATAAACATAACGAGTCCATAACACATATTCACAACTAGGGAGGTTATCAAAGGTAAAGGTATGTTGAGGTTTCACCAGGCTCTTGGTTACCTTCCATCCGTCATTTGTATCTGGGAAGGTAATCGATTAACTTCTATACCTCTCCCAGACTGGTTCGCCTTCTGACTGCCTTCATATAATTTTAAAATTCTTGAAAATCCTCCTCCTTGCTGTTAATACTAGGTTGCTTTTCGAGGATCAAGATAGCTTCCACAATTTGCAATCTGGTGTGGTCATGTTCTTGTTGTAATATTACAGTATTGTCTGTTAACAATTCCCTGGTTAATTGCACTCCATGTGTTAACCTAACGTGCTCTTTGGGTCCTCCGGATGCCAGATGCATGGTGAGCCTTCGTGAAAGCGTGGTTGTGGTGGAACCAACGTATTTCGAGCGTAGGGACTCGCAGTTCCCTAATTTGCAGTTAAACTCGTATACTACATTAGTTCTCTGAAGGGTTGCTTTCTTTTGCGGGTTGTTCGTAATTACCATTCTTGAAGTGGCAGAGTTGGCATAGTAAATTCTTAATTCTAATCTGTCATCCGGCTTGAGGCATGATGTATTATTCTTAATAATTCCTTTTAATATACGTTCGTCCGTTTTATAAGCTTCCGAAAACTGGTTTTTATAATATACTAAATGTGTTGCGCCTTTGTTTTCGGGATTCTGTTGAATATCACTACCATGAAGTTTGTTCAGGCAACCTTTCAAGATGGAATCGAATTGTCGATTACTATATTATATATATATAGTAATATATATTTGCTATATATATAGCAAATGGGAGGTTTCTTTACGGTTATGTTCTGTTTTGCTTGTTTGAGTACACAGTGTTTTTTTTTTTTTTTTTTTTCCTCCCCCCTATTTAAACATTCTCTCCCGCCCTAGCTAAACATGCCAACACACAAAAACATAACTTTGACTTTCAAAACCCACATATAATAGACAAAGAAAAACACACCCAAAAGAGACTAGTAAAGGAAATAATACACATAGGACAAACGAAAAACACTTGCAACTCTAGAACAGACATAGAAAAATTTAGCCAAATTTATACAAACATTTTTACACAATACAAGAAAACAAACCATAGGGACTAACAAATGAAGAATAGGCAACCCAGTAAAAATAATATAAAAAAAAAAAAAAAAAAATAAAAATAGAAAATAGGGGGGAGAAAAAAAAACACTGTGTACTCAAACAAGCAAAACAGAACATAACCGTAAAGAAACCTCCCAGAAAACAAATAGTAACCATCATGAAACAGTATTAAAGAAGAATGCTGCAACATAAACAGATTTCCAAGGTAATCAAATAGTGATCTCTATACTTATGCAATAATTCTAAAGCAATAGAATAATTATAACAATATCCTTATGTTAATGTATAACAAAATAATCCATAGTCGTAATAACTGTTTTATCAAAAAATTCCTCTTTGTTACCGAACATATTAAAATGTAATAAATTACCAAATAGTAGTAATAGTAGTGCTAATTGTAAAACAATCATGTTGTAGCCCTGAAGATGACATAAATATATGTCGAAACGTCGGCAAATGGACTAGTTTTAATCATTGGACCTCAAACCTCAAGAAAATTACATCATATATGTATATATATATATATATATATATATATATATATATATATAACAAGTAAAAGAAACGGTCCAGCGGACTTTTTTAAATAAAATAAATTCAAAACGAAGGAAACACACAGAAAGGCACAGACATAACTCACATCGATATTTCGACCATCGTCGTTATCAGGAGGTGTGAAGAGCGAAGAGTCCCACAGGAAGGCGGTGAGTCACCGCCCTGCCTTTCTGCGGTGCTCTTCACACCTCCTGATGATGACGATGGTCGAAATATCGATGTGAGTTATGTCTGTACCTTTCTGTGTGTTTCCTTCCTTTTATTTATTTTATATATATATATATATATTGTTATTCAGAAGATTAAGGGCTTGTGAGTATGGGAGCTACACAGAAGGTAATTTGCTTCTGAGTAGTGTTACGGCGGAAATGATAAACTACTTCTGAATAGTATTAACACACAGAAGTTAATGTTTGTCTGCTTAGGAATAGTGCCCAGAATATAAACGTCTTTTGAGTAGTTGTACTACCTGGACTAAAGGTTTTTATTGAGTTTAGCAAATCATTGCTCTACTACTGATGATGAGAATATCAGCTGATGATTTTGGTTTTGTGAGTTGACTAAGAATGATGTATGGGATGGCTTGAAGATGATGATGCATACAGTGGCTTGAAGTACTTTGCTCGGCCTGCAAGTTTGCCTACGTGACCTGCTCGCAGGGCCAATGGCCGCAGTGCTAGGGGTCGACCGCCACCCCTTCATACTGCAGTCCTACCCCACCCCCGCCACCCACTAGCCCAACACAACAACATGAATCTCAACTCTACATTAATGTGCGTTTACATTGTCGGTTAACCTAGCCTCTCTCTCTCTCCCTCTCTGCTCTCTTAGTGGCGCTCGATCAAATTCAGCAACTATAAGTATATATATAATACTTCAATGTACTAATTTTATGTACATTGAAGTGTATTTGTCCATTTCGGATCGTATTTACATCGAATATATATATATATATATAATATATATATATATATATATATTCGTATATTTTGGGAGCAGGCCTTCATTGATACATGTTCTATTAAAACGTATGCCTTTTTCAATTTTGTCCCAAACTTATGGAAGCTAGAGGTAAGGAAATTTGAAAAATTAATTCGAAAATGCGTCAAAATTGAAATAGGCATACGTTTTAATAGAACATATATATATATATATATATATAAATGAAAAAAGACAACAAATAGAAGAAGCGAGAACACTTACTGGATCGATATTTCGAACTGAAGTTCGTCGTCAGGGAGAGAGTAGAAGGGAGTTTTTTCATTTATATATCTGTCCGGTTTGGACCGTTTTAATATTTTGATTTATATATATATATATATATATATATATATATATATATATATATAGTTCAATATAGACAAAGAAACATAGAGAAATCAAAAGAATACACTTACAGTCTCTAATTTTCGATTTGAACCGTCTTCAGGAGAGATAAGACAGGGAAACCAAGCACCAAGCACTATGATGAGTAGGCACCAAGCGCACTCTCCTGATGATGGTTCAACCGAAAATTAGAGAACTCTCCTGATGACGGTTCAACCGAAAATTAGAGAACTCTCCTGATAACGGTTCAACCGAAAATATCCGTTGGAGAGGGTCTCCAACCGTCTCTGAACCAGTGCGCTTGGTTTCCCTCTCTAATCTCTCCTGAAGAAGGTTCAAGCCGAAAATTAGAGACTGTAAGTGTGTTCTTTTGATTTCTCTATGTTTCTTTGTCTATATTGAACTCTATTTGTCCGTTTTGGATCGTATTTTGAACGAAAAAGTGTATATATATATATATATAAAAAAAAAGATTTCACATAAACACGTGAAATAACAATCAATGATCAAACCACAATAAGAAATGGGAAAACAAGACTAAGATCTTTCAACCGTAACAAGCGGTCTTCGTCAGAGTCAAAAACCCAACTCAAGTGAGGCATACTTAGTTGGTTTGTTTGAAGACACCAATTTGTGCGCTACTCATGCCAAACGTGTTACTATCATGCCCAAAGATATCCAGTTAGCTCGTCGTATTCGTGGAGAACGTGCTTAACTTTTCTATGAAGTAATATTTACTACTTCTCAAAAACATTCAGTTGGGTTTTTGACTCTGACGAAGACTGCTTGTTACGGTTGAAAGATCTTAGTCTTGTTTTCCCATTTCTTATTGTGGTTTGATCATATATATATAAGTTAGCTTCTGCTACTCAAAGGGACTACTTCTGCTTGATGTGGACGAATGTCGATATCGTTTCACTTGACATAGCTTTGTTGAATTTTTTTTTCCTAACTTAGAAACCTTTTCTTCAATTCAGCATTATTCAAATCAATGATCTTTGATTCAGTTCAAAGGTTTAATTCAGGGTTAATCAAATCAATGAGCAATGATTTGAATAACCTTGAGTTGAAGAAAAGGTTTCCAAGTTTGGAAAAACATTCAACAAAGCTAACTCAAGTGAAATCTGATATAACGTTTTTATATATATGTATTTAAGAAGGATGTTTTCTAACTTATATATATATATAAAACAAATTCAATAATATATCGACCGTTTGATAGAATAGGTGTGTTCTCTATTCGGGGTTCGGTCAATTTTTTATCCTGGAAAATTGACCGAACCCCGATTAGAGAACACACCTATATATATATATATATATATATAAATATTGATAAAAGTATCGACCGTGGAATAGAAACAAAACTATAGTTTATCGGGACTAGGTCAGTTAGTTCTTCAGGTTCAAATTAAACTGGTATCAAATTAAATCAAATTAAAGTTTAATTTGAACCTGAAGAACTGACCGAGTCCCGATAAACTATAGTTTTGTATATATATATATATATACAAAAATAAAGTGAGTTAGCTTCAGCTACTCAAAGGGACTACTTCTGCCCGATGACGATGACTATTGAAATATCGTTGTGAGTCTTTTGTGTGTCTTTATTTGTTTTTCTCTTTCCCGTGTGAACTATATATATATATATATATATATATACGAGGATACCCTCGTAATATAATCAACAGTTCCGTCGTTCCTGCTGAGAGTATTCACCGCCCTACAGCTAGAAGGGATCGTAGGATTACTACTCCCTTCATTTCTACTTTTTTCCCAGGCTCCCACAGGCTCGGCGCTGTTATTAGGGAGTTCTTTCCTATACTTTCTTCTTCTTCGTCTACTTCTCCTATTTTCAGTCAGTCCCCTACTTTCTCCTACCGTAGACCTTCCAACCTTAAATCCATTTTTACCCATATTTCCAACAGCCCCTGTGCTAGCAGAGGGATGAAGCGATGTGAACGCCGTAACTGCCAAACCTGTCCCCTAATTAACTCCAGTCCTTACTTTACTTCCCCTCTCAGTAACAACTCCTATCCTGTTCCTTTGATACATCTTGCACTTCCTGTAACTGCGTTTACCGTTTCGAGTGTACTCGATGTGATGCTTTTTACGTTGGCTTGGCTTCAACCAAGCTGAGCCTGCGTATGAACAATCACAGGGCGTCCGTTGGTCAGCGCAGAGACCTACCCATAGCTATCCATGCTAATTCCCATGACCTCCCTTTCAATGATTGTTTCAGGGTACAAATCCTCAAACAAATCCCCGAGTCTAATTCCCATGTCACCCTTAGAGCTTCCGAAGACGCATTCATATGCCTCCTTGGGGCTCGTTCTCCTCCTGGTCTCAACCTGTACCGTTAATTATTTTTTATTTTATTATTATTATTATTATTTTATTATTTTTTATTATTATTATTATTATTTCGTATTTTATATATTTTTTATCTTGTTTTCTAAATAAATATTGGAAGGATTTCTATTTTTCCTCTCCTCCGCTGGGGAGCAGCATTGCGGTGGTTCCACGAGTTACTCTGGTGGCCAGTAGCAGTTTGCTTCTCAACGCGAGTACTTCGCACTTCTTCCCGATGACGACGGATGTCGAAATATCGAAGTGAGTTCTGTAGTGTCTTTCTGTGTTCTTTTCTATGTGTTAAAGTGTATATATATATATATATATATATATATATATATATATATATATCAGTTCACAAACGAAGAAAAGCAACACACAGAGAAAGAGACACACTTACAAACTCAAATTTTCGGATGATCCGTCTTCAGGAGAAAAGAGAGAAAGGGCGACCAAGCACACCGGAAACACAACGGCAGGAAAAACCTGGGTTTTGTGACTTTTCTTCGTTTGTGAACTGATTTGCGTCCAGTTTGGATCGTTTTTTCGAATTTTAAGTGGAGATATATATATATATATAAAGAATTAATAATTAGCAATAACTCTTGATATAAAATATGGATTAAACAACCACAATAAACAAATATATATTAGATACAATGCTCTAAGGTCTTTCCTTACAACATTATCGGAGAGCTAACAAAAAATATAATAAGAAGTTAACCTAGTTGATTGAAGTCTTCAGGATTGCTGGCATCCCTGACTAAATTAAATGTTCCTAAAATTGAAGGAGTCTTGATCTGCTTACTTATTTCTTTTATCAATATTTTATTAAGTTTGTAAAGTCCCGGACTGTTGTTCATTAAATTTCCATAGAAGTTCTTTATGAGTGCACTTTCAATAATATTTCTCTTTCTTTCTTAAGGCACAAAAATTAATTCCTTTGCTTCACTCCAATTTATTGTATAATTTTTGTTCCTTACATGAAAGAACAAGGCACTCTTTTCATCTTCCCGTCTGATTGAATATTGGTGTTGTTTTACTCTTGTAAGGAGACCTTTACTCGTCTGTCCAATATAAGACATTTGGCAATCAGTACAAGGTATCCTATATACACAACTATCTTTTTCCTACCCGTTATTATTAAGAAGCCTATTAAACAAATTAAACACCATGCAGTCGAAGTATTTTCATTTCTTATTTAGTAAGGTTTAATAATTTTCCTTAAATATTTATTTTCAAACTCATCAGAGGTAGGGAAAAAAACTCCTTTATAACAATTTATAAAAACTTAGTGCAAATTGTGTTAATTTTTTGCAAAATGATTTTAACAAAAATATAAATTATACTTTGTAAATATTTCATCGTTAGTATATTTTCTAGGAATTCTTTGAACAACTCCTAAAAGTGAATAGGTAATTTCAGATTTAATTAATGTATATTTTAAGGCATTTTGAAGGTATTAATTAGTTACGGTCTAACTATCAAAAGGGTTTCAGGAAAATAAATTTCAGTTTTTTTTTTTTTTTTTTTTTTAAGAAAAAAGGTGCCCCCTTATTATAATCAAAATTGTATAGAATTAATTTGAAAAGGCTTCAGTTTTGTACAGTATTGATTTAATTCTGTATATACACCCCCACCTTCCCCCCCCCATTTTTTTGAAGGGTAGTAAGGAAGGCTTGACATTGATTTGTTGGGGGGGGGGGGGGGGGGGGTGATTTCAATGTTAAACCTACTTTAATTCAATATCGATTGGATAAACATTACATGTATTAGAGAAATATTTCATCTTACCTTAGAAAGTTTTCTTCCTCTCAAACTCCTTTCAGATCTCCTCCATTCTCCTGAATCAAACTCACAAGTTTTTATCACGTTGGTTTAGTATTATTTCCTTACTTCTAAAGAATCTTTGTAATGGATAATTTAATGATATTAGTCTAAATAAAATATAATTTTTTTTGAAAAATCACAAAGTATTTTGAAATCTTGATGTTCTTCTTCAGGTTCCATTTGCTAATTAAGAAGGTGAGAGATGGCGTAATACCAAGATGGTATGAGAGAGGTAATGAGACAATACCAAGATGGTATGAGGGATGGACTGATACCAAGATGGTATGAGTGATGTACTGAGACAATAAGGTATGAGGTATGGACTGATACCAAGATGGTATGAGAGAGGTAATGAGACAATATGGTATGAGATATATACTGATACCAAGATGGTATGAGTGATGTACAGAAACAATATGGCATGAAATATGGACTGATACCAAGATGGTATGAGAGAGGTTTTGAGACAATATGGTATGAGGTATGGCCTGATACCAAAGCCACCCCTATGATTTCCAAACGCGTTGTTTTGATAATGAAACTATATTTGTGTAATTAGAATTAGTAATAATACATTCCGTCATACCTCGTAAAGTCTCTATATAGCTCGACCGGTTTCGGGTCCGCCTGGATCCCATCTTCAAGAGCACCTAACTGACTGTGAATATTGTTTTCCTATATATATATAGGTAGGTTATAGGAAAACAACATTCACAGTCAGTTAGGTGCTCTTGAAGATGGGATCCAGGCGGACCCGAAACCGGTCGAGCTTTTCAGAGATTTTACGAGGTATGACGGAATGTATTATTACTAATTCTAATATTACTAACCTCAGTGGAACTAACCCATTAACTATATTTGTGTTAGCTACAGTGCAACTTGAGTATTAAATTACTTAGCTGGACGAGCCCCTCTATTTCAAAACACCATGTTTTAATAATGAACTACTTTTGTGTTTACACTTTTTATACGATTTCCAGACGCGTTGTTTTGATAATGTATTATACTATGCTATACTATACTATATTTGTGTTAGCTACAGTACAACTTCAATATTAATTTATTTAGCTCTACGTGCCCTGTGATTTCAAAACGCGATGTTTTGATTATGAAACTATATTTGTGTTAGCTACAGTACAAATTCAATATTAATTTATTTAGCTCGACGAGCCCTATGATATCAAAACGCGATGTTCTGATTATGAAACTATATTTGTGTTAGCTACAGTACAACTTCAATATTAATTTATTTAGCTCGACGAGCCCTATGATATCAAAACGCGATGTTCTGATTATGAAACTATATTTGTGTTAGCTACAGTACAACTTCAATATTAATTTATTTAGCTCGACGAGCCCTATGATATCAAAACGCGATGTTTTGATTATGAAACTATATTTGTGTTAGCTACAGTACAACTTCAATATTAATTAATTTAGCTCTACGTGCCCTGTGATTTCAAAACGCGATGTTCTGATTATGAAACTATATTTGTGTTAGCTACAGTACAACTTCAATATTAATTTATTTAGCTCGACGAGCCCTATGATATCAAAACGCGATGTTCTGATTATGAAACTATATTTGTGTTAGCTACAGTACAACTTCAATATTAATTTATTTAGCTCGACGAGCCCTATGATATCAAAACGCGATGTTCTGATTATGAAACTATATTTGTGTTAGCTACAGTACAACTTCAATATTAATTTATTTAGCTCGACGAGCCCTATGATATCAAAACGCGATGTTTTGATTATGAAACTATATTTGTGTTAGCTACAGTACAACTTCAATATTAATTTATTTAGCTCTACGTGCCCTGTGATTTCAAAACGCGATGTTCTGATTATGAAACCATATTTGTGTTAGCTACAGTACAACTTCAATATTAATTTATTTAGCTCTACGTGCCCTGTGATTTCAAAACGCGATGTTTTGATTATGAAACTATATTTGTGTTAGCTACAGTACAACTTCAATATTAATTTATTTAGCTCGACGAGCCCTATGATATCAAAACGCGATGTTTTGATTATGAAACTATATTTGTGTTAGCTACAGTACAACTTCAATATTAATTTATTTAGCTCTACCTGCCCTGTGATATCAAAACGCGATGTTCTGATTATGAAACTATATTTGTGTTAGCTACAGTACAACTTCAATATTAATTTATTTAGCTCTACGTGCCCTGTGATTTCAAAACGCGATGTTTTGATTATGAAACTATATTTGTGTTAGCTACAGTACAACTTCAATATTAATTTGTTTAGCTCGACGAGCCCTATGATATCAAAACGCGATGTTTTGATTATGAAACTATATTTGTGTTAGCTACAGTACAACTTCAATATTAATTTATTTAGCTCGACGAGCCCTATGATATCAAAACGCGATGTTTTGATTATGAAACTATATTTGTGTTAGCTACAGTACAACTTCAATATTAATTTATTTAGCTCGACGAGCCCTATGATATCAAAACGCGATGTTTTGATTATGAAACTATATTTGTGTTAGCTACAGTACAACTTCAATATTAATTTATTTAGCTCTACGTGCCCTGTGATTTCAAAACGCGATGTTTTGATTATGAAACTATATTTGTGTTAGCTACAGTACAACTTCAATATTAATTTATTTATCTCGACGAGCCCTATGACATCAAAACGCGATGTTTTGATAATGAAACTGTATTCCTGTTAGCTACAGTACAACTTCAATATTAAATTGCCTAGAAACGTTTTCTCATTACGCTTTTTTTTTATATATTTATAAACGATATAAATCTTATACCTTTTCCAATAACATTCCTGATTTTTAATTCAAATGTTTTATATTTATGGAGTCCTAGCCGATTAGCTGTCACATTCACACACCTTTACTGTCGATTCCTCATGTTCTCTTCGATTTCATTTTTCGACTCAATCAAATATTTTTTCTTTACTCTGTTACTAGTTCAAGGACAATGTTGTGATTAAATGGTTCACAAAAGATTTAAACAATAGTTATAGAAGTCTGTACAATGGTTGTTAAAAAGGTCAATAAAGCATTAAACAAAAACTTTCACTGATAACAGTACAATGTCTCAAAAGAATTGATCAATTTTAGAGTCGATCTACGTCCCTTGTAAATTAATTACCCAAAGTCTTCTCTTTGAAAGGAATTAAAGGAATACTTTTATAAATAAAAAATACGAAAAAAGAATAACCAAACCTCGATCAAGAAAAACAATATATACATATATATATATATATATACCCTTACCAAATTCCGAGAAGAAGAAAAAGTGTTTGTTAGTAATTTGTGGTCAAGAAAACAGTACCCTAATATATATATATATATATATATATATATATATATATATATATATATATATATATTGCTATAAATAGGCAGCAGATCCTCTTTCAAACAGGTATCATTAAAATTAACCGCAGTCTCGGCGTTCACGATCTTAAGACTGAGAGATTCGATCCTACGAACTAACTTTCTGTTAACAGGATTCAACTGGAAAAGGAGTTGGCCAAGTGACATGTTAAACAAAATCAATGAGATAGTCAATATATATATATATATATATATATATATATATATATATATATACAATTAAAAGAGATGGTCCAGCGGACTTTTTTAAATGAAATAAATTCAAAACGAAGGAAACACACAGAAAGACACAGACATAACTCACATCGATATTTCGACCATCGTCGTCATCAGGAGGTGTGAAGAGCGAAGAGTCCCGCAGAAAGGCAGTCGCCGCCCTACCTTCCTGCAAGACTCTTCGGTCTTCGCTCTTCACACCTCCTGATGACGACGATGGTCGAAATATCGATGTGAGTTATGTCTGTGTCTTTCTGTGTGTTTCCTTCGTTTTGAATTTATTTTATATATATATATCAATGATCAAACCAGAATAAGAAAATAGGAAAACAAGACTAAGATCTTTCAACCGTAACAAGCGGTCTTCATCAGAGTCAAAAACCCAACAGTTGGGTTTTCGACTCTGACGAAGACCGCTTGTTACGGTTGAAAGATCTTAGTCTTGTTTTCCCATTTTCTTATTGTGGTTTGATCATTGATTGTTATTTCACGTGTTTATGTGAAATCTTTATATATATATATATATATATATATATAATATATAAAGTTCGTGAGTTTGTTTGTTCACCCATTTTCCTTGGAGATAAAGACCTGAAATTAAATACACTCGTATATTGTTTATTACCTGAATAATGTTAAATAAAAGAAAATTATCAATATATTCCCAAAATTGGAGCCAGGGTAGGAAGTATCTTGCATGCCCACCGATGACAGTAGTGCAAATGTATTATATATAAATGTAACGAAACAAAATTTTTTAATTTAAAATTTGCGAAATATAAACACTGGTAATAAAATTAAGGCATGGAGCCAGAGTAGCTCAGAGGCTTGCATGCTCGCTGATGACACTACTTCAAATGTATTATAAATAAATGTAACAAATATATAATAAACTACTACATTAGAGGTTAAAAATGAATAATTTTAGAAACAAACTTGAACACAACTGTCAGATGAAATACGAATGTTATAAGGTAATATTATAAAGACACATTCCTTCCAAAAATGATATTTTATGTTAGGTAAATAAATTGAATATTTCAATTTACAAGTTTTTTTTTGCTTTAAATATATTTGAATGTATATATAACTTGAATTGATGTTTTATTTATTTATATGATAAAATAAGTGATTTTTTTTTACTTTTAAATGATTTTCATTTTGGTAAATATACTTACTGTGTATATATCTTGAATCATGTTAAGAATACTATATCAAAAGCTTGGGCCATATAAGAATCTGTTTCCGTGCCTTAATAACAAGAAACAACAATGAAAATCATCCCTGTCAATCATGTTCAGTAAATTATTTTCAATACCTATTGCTGTAACTTCTGAGTGACACAAAGCGTCACGGGTAGTCCAGTATATAATATTTATAGAAGGGATAAGAGAACTTTAAACTTTAAATAAAAACAATAATAAATAATAAACAATTGTAATCTTAGTTCAAAACATAAAGTAATGAAAAATTGTATATTTAATTAAAAATTAAGTTTTGTTTCTTTTCTAGAAGAAATATTTTGATATTTTTTTAAGACAAAGTTTAATTAAAAATAATGATTTTCCTGTTGTAAAGTTATAATTGCATTAAAAGTAATTAAGGAATGTTTCGCTTTAATTTATAATTCATTATTTTTTTTTTTTTTTTTTAGTAAACATTATGTAAGAAAAGATGTCTGACTTTAACAGAAACCCAATTAGTTGAATAAGCAGACAGGATTATCTGAGTACAGTGAGTCATTAGCAGTGGTGACTTGATAACAGTAATGAGGGGTCAATTAAGGAGGCATTGGAAATCGGTAATCTCCCAAACACTCTGACATCCGTTTAAACATTTCAAATTACACCAAACTTCTATTTATTCTCACTTAATTATATTTCAAATCTATTTAGTTTTTTTTTTTTATATTTAGAAAAAGTAATTTCAAATTGACTGATGTTGTTTATTTAAATGTTTATATTGGCTATATTCAGTGAAGTAGATCGAATTTACCTTGAACTCTATTGATTTGCTCATTATTGAGGCAAAATATGATGAATTTATTTTATTTCAAAAGATTTCAATTTTGTTGTTAAAATGTAAGATGACTGTTCTTGTTAGGGTCTAAGCTATGGTTGTGTGTGAGTAGGTGTTTTGTAAAATGTGAAAAAAAAAGTTCTTTATTACAGGGAATATTCTCTTCTTTTACTTTTGTAGCTGTTTGTGACTCTCTCAAGTGGCTCTCTTTTCTCTGGTCCTCTCCCTCTTTCTTTCTACTCTGTTGTGTAGGTCTCTTCCCCCTTCTCTGTTTCCTGTTTCTGCCTCCTGAAGGTGATCAAGAATCTGTATAAGACCACTCTTTACTCTGCAGTACTTGCTAAATGACTTCAGGTGCTGTGGTCTGTCGACTTGATTTTAGATGAGAGAGAGGGAGTGGGAGGAGGGGAGAGAAAAGGGGGTGGAAGAGAGAGAGTTGGAGAGGGGGTGGGAGGGAGGAGGGAGGGACGAAGAGAGAAGAGACTTGGAGGGGGATGGAGGGAGGGAGTTAGAGAATGAGGAATAGAGAGAGAAGGGACTGGAGGGAGGGAGGGAGGAAGAGAGAGAGTTAGAAGAGGTGATGGAGGGAGGAGGGAGGGACGAAGAGAGAGAGACTTGGAGGGAGGGAGTTAGGGAATGAGGAATAGAGAGAGAAGGGATTGGAAGGAGGGAGGAAGTGACAGAATGAGAGAGGCATGGAGGGAGGGAAGAAGAGAGAGAGTTAG
>JAPFBL010001155.1:5000-30983 GCA_026182355.1 Hermatobates lingyangjiaoensis | reverse complement strand
AAGATGAAAATATGCTCAGAGGTCTTTTTATAAATATATGTCATCAGACTCCTAGAAGAAACCGAACGGAGTAGAAGATTCCAGCAATGTTAAACAAACGAAAAATGGAAATGTAATATAACCTGATGTTAAAATATACAACGTTTTAGAATACCAAGCAAAAATTAAAAAACGGGGAAATAAAATAGCAAATAACATTATATATATATTTATATATATATATATATATATATATAAAATAAATTCAAAACGAAGGAAACACATAGAAAGACACAGACATAACTCACATCGATATTTCGACCACCGTCGTCATCAGGAAGTGCGAAGAGCGAAGAGTACCGCAGGAAGACAGGGCGGTACTCATATATATATATATATATATATATTTTATTAAAAATTATGCCAATTTTAACTTTTGTTCTTTTCCGAGTTACTTTTTCAAGTTTTCTCACTATGGAATTCCACCTTTCTGGTAAAATATTATACCAGAAAGGTGGAAATCCATAGCGAGAAAACTTGAAAAATTAATCGGAAAAGAACAAAAGTTAAAATTGGCATAATTTTTAATAAAACATGTTTGATTGAAGGTCTGCTCCAAAAACCAAATATATATTATAATTAAAAAAACGGTCCAGCGGACTTTTTTAAATAAAATAAATTCAAAACAAAGGAAACACACAGAAAGACACAGACAGAACTCACATCGATATTTCGACTATCGTCGTCATCAGGAGGTGTGAAGAGCGAAGAGTGAAGAGTCCCGCATGAAGGTAGGGCGGCGCCTCAGAGTCATGTCTGTGTCTTTCTATGTGTTTCCTTCGTTTTGAATTTATTTTATTTATTATATATATATATATATATATATATATACCATGATAAACGAAAAACGGTCCGGCAGGACAGATAACACAGGAAAGAAGTGAATTGACAGAGGGACGACAGACAATTGACTGCCGTCCCTCCATCCATTTACTTCATCTTCTGAGGACGACCGCCATTACGGTCGAAATATTGAAAAGTGAGTCTTTGTTATGTTTCTGTCTATGTGTCACAGTTTATATTATATATATATATATATCAGTTCACAAACGAAGAAAAGCAACACACAGAGAAAGAGACACACTTACAAACTCAAATTTTCGGATGATCCGTCTTCAGGAGAAAAGAGAGAAAGGGCAACCAAGCACGCCGGAAACACAACGGCAGGAAACCAACGGGTTTCCTGCCGTTGTGTTTCCGGCGTGCTTGGTCCCCTTTCTCTCTTTTCTCCGAAGACGGATCATCCGAAAATTTGAGTTTGTAAGTGTGTCTTTTCTCTGTGTTTGTTTTCTTCGTTTGTGAATGATTTGCGTCCAGTTAGGATCGTTTTTCGAATTTTAAATGGATATATATATATATATATATTTTATTGAAAAAACGAAGAAAAGCAACACACAGAGAAAGTGACAAAATTACAAACTCAAAAAAAGTTACAGTTAATTACAATTAAGAAATTACAATATAAATTAGTGAGGTTAGTGAGAAAACTTACAGAAGTATAAATTTTGAAACAGAAAAACTAAGTATTACATTACAAATTATTTTACAAAGAAAAATAGTATGTGGATTTTAACAACTGTAGTCTGAATGAGCACGTGACACTGCACTAAAATAATTAAGCATGGTGTAAGTTTTCTCACTAACCTATAGTCAATATTACTATTGCATTTCTTAACTGTAACTAATTGAACTTTTATGTATGTTTCATTTTTGAATGATTGTATTATTTGTTATATTTCCTCTGTTTTTGTAGGCCAATGAAAAAGGTTTTAAATAAAGACCGAAACGTTGGCAATGAGAGTTTAATTTGAACCTGAAGAAATACCGAGTCCCGATAAACTATAGTTTTGTTTCAATTCCACAGTCGATACTTTTATCAATAGATATATATATATATACAAAATAAACGGTGACACATAGAAACATAACAAAGACTCACGTTTCAATATTTCGACCATAACGGCGGTCGTCCTCAGAAGAAGAATTGAATTGACAGAGGGACGACAGTCAACTATTATATACGAGTATATATCTATATGATCAAACCACAATAAGAAATGGGAAAACAAGACTAAGATCTTTCAACCGTACCAAGCGGTCTTCGTCAGAGTCAAAAACCCAACTGATTTTGGGAATATGGGAAACACGTGAAATTTTATATATAAATTTATATATATATATATATATATATATATAAGTGAATAATGTAATCGGGATTCGGTCAATTTTCCAGGATCAAAATCAAACTCTAAATGCCTACTTTTCCGTTTTTATTTAAAACCTTTTTCACAGTCCGAATCCCGATTACATTATACACCTATTCTATCCAACGGTTGATATATTATTTAATTTGATTTATATATATGTTTGTTTATGGTATATAATCAAACCATACGTTCTTCGACGTGGGGAGATCTCTCTCACATCGTCCTCTCTTCTAGTATACTCCTGATGACCAACAATAGTTCGAATATTGAATTCTGTAAGTGTTCTTTTTATTCTTTTTTCTGTGTCGTGTTTTGTGTAATTTAATGTTATATATATATATATATATATATATATATGATGTAATTTTCTATTCAATTAAATATTGGGTCAAGAAAACAAATCATGATGTATATATATATAATATATATATATATATATATATATATACCATGATAAACGAAAAACGGTCCGGCAGGACAAATAACAATTAAAATAAGCAGTGACACATAAACAGAAACACAACAAAGACTCACTTTTCAATATTTCGACCGTAATGGCGGTCGTCCTCAGGAGAAGAAGTGAATTGACGGAGCGACGACAGTCAACTGAAGAACTCACAGGGTGAGGGCTAAAGCAGTGCTGCCGCAAAGGAGACAAATAAAAAAGGAACTAGGAAGTCGAGAGCGAAAATAAAAAAAAAAAAAAAATGTTTTTGAAAGGTAGAAAAAGGTTAAGAAAAGAAAAAATAAAGAAAATATATAGAACAATTAAAAATAAAAAAATATTAAAAAAAAAAAATAAATAAAAAAAAAATAAAATAAAATAAATAAATAAATAAAAAAACTAACGATTTAAATTCAAGCCAGGTTTCGAGCGTGCCCCCAGGAGCCAAATGTGGGCTTCCTCAGAAGCTTTTAAAGTAACTTGTCTGTTATCACTGGGGACTTGTTTAAGAACTTGGACTGTGAAACAATCATTGAAACTGAGATGGTGGGAATTAGCGTGAGTGGCGACAGGGAGACTGCTGCGTTTACCAACCGAAAGCCTGTGATTATTCATCCGAAGGTTCAGCTAATCGTAGATGCTAAACCAACGTAAAAAGCATCACATTGGGTGCATTTCAAGAGGTAAACGCAGTCAGTGGAGATACAGGAGGAAGGACTGTGAATAGGGTAAGAATTAAGATTAGTTAGAGACTCAAATGAAGACCCAGAATCAACAATGGGACAGGTAAGACATCTCCGACGTCCACAACGTTGTAGGCCACCACTGCTTTGGGGATTCTGAATAAGTTTGCCGGCCCGGTGGGAAAAAATATTTGAGAGATTGGGGGCTCTTCTAAAGGAAATGCGGGGCAACTGGTTAAAAACTGAAACGGTAGAGGGGGAAGAGGAAAGGATAGGGTAAAGTTCTTTAATAAATTTTCTTAATTTATGGACACCAGGGAAATAATTTGTAAGAAGCGAAGCAGTAGTAGTGGGGTCTCTTCTGTTATTAGTGGAAAAGTTGACATTGGCAGGGATGATTCGGCTATTGATTAAATTGGGGGGATAACCCCCCAAAGGATATCTTCAAAAACTTAAATGCAAATTCACTCAGCGTGGTTATCCCCGCTTACCGTTTACCTCTTGAAATGCACCCAATGTGATGCTTTTTACGTTAGTTTAGCATCTACGATGCTGAACCTTCGGATGAATAATCACAGGCTTTCGGTTGGTAAACGCAGCAGTCTCCCTGTCGCCACTCACGCTAATTCCCACCATCTCAGTTTCAATGATTGTTTCACAGTCCAAGTTCTTAAACAAGTCCCCAGTGATAACAGACAAGTTACTTTAAAAGCTTCTGAGGAAGCCCACATTTGGCTCCTGGGGGCACGCTCGAAACCTGGCTTGAATTTAAATCGTTAGTTTTTTATTTATTTATTTATTTTATTTTATTTTTTTTTTTTATTTATTTTTTTTTTTAATATTTTTTTATTTTTAATTGTTCTATATATTTTCTTTATTTTTTCTTTTCTTAACCTTTTTCTACCTTTCAAAAACATTTTTTTTATTTTTGCTCTCGACTTCCTAGTTCCTTTTTTATTTGTCTCCTTTGCGGCAGCACTGCTTTAGCCCTCACCCAGTGAGTTCTTCAGTTGACTGTCGTCGCTCCGTCAATTCACTTCTTCTCCTGAGGACGACCGCCATTACGGTCGAAATATTGAAAAGTGAGTCTTTGTTGTGTTTCTGTTTATGTGTCACTGCTTATTTTAATTGTTTATATATATATATATATATATATATATATATATATATATATATATACTAAATATAAGAAACGGTCAATACAAGGACTATAAAAAAAAAGTTTAACTTACAGAGAGAACGACACAGAAAAAAAAGAGTAAAAAGAACACTTACAGAATTTATTATTTCAAACTGTTGTTCGTTATCAGGAGTAGACTAGAAGAGAGGACGAAGTGAGAGAGATATAAAACTTACAGAATTCAATCCCTGTAATTTCGTTCGCTCTTCCAGTCTACTCCTGAAGACGAACAGTTCGAAATATTGAATTCTGTAAGTGTTTTTTTTTCTTTTTTTCTCTATCGTGCTTTGTGTAATTTAAAGTTTTATATTATATATATATGTAGTATGGTAAACGATCCAAAAGGACAACAAACGTTTTACGATGAATCACAAACACAGATCTAACAATCAGACTTACTGCCTCTAATTTTCGGTTGAAGCCTCATCAGGAGAGTTGAGATAAGGACACAAAGCGCACTTGTGAAGAGATGGTTGGAGAACAACAGTCACTGTTCGTCATGCTTTGGTGTCCCTCTATCTCAACTCTCCTGATAACGGTTCAACCGAAAATTAGAGACAGTAAGTCTGTTTGTTCCTTAGTTCTGTATTTGTGATTCATCGTGAAACATATACATATATATATATATATATATATATAATTAAAGTTACAGCTAGAGAACACAAGAAAAAGGACGAACACTCACGAATCTCGATAATATATACATATATATATATTAGTATAAGTAAATATTGTTAGCGAACAAATTAAAAACTGAGAAGCTAATATTGAAGGAAATATTACATAAAAGAAATACAAAATAAGTTAACATATCGTTTCACCATAATGTTTCTGCAGCTAGTGTTTGAATTGCATTTCTCACTCTGATGAAGACGTGAACAGTTCAGTGTCAAGTGTTCATACAGACTACAGTCGTTAAAATCCACATACTATTTTTCTTTGTAAAATAATTTGTAATGTAATACTTAGTTTATCTGTTTCAAAATTTATACTTCTGCCTATGAAAAAGGTTTTAAATAAAGACCGAAACGTTGGCAATGAGAGTTTAATTTCAAACTGAAGAACTGACCAAGTCGCGATAAACTTTAGATTTGTATATATATATATATATATAAAGCTTTCACATAAACACGTGAAATAACAATCAATGATCAAAACACAATAAGAAATGGGAAAACAAGACTAAGATCTTTCAACTGTAACAAGCGGTCTTCGTCAGAGTCAAAAACCCAGTTGGGTTTTATGGGTTTTTGACTCTGGTTGAAAGATCTTAGTCTTGTTTCCCCATTTCTTATTGTGGTTTGATCATATATATATATATAATTCAGGTAACTCACCACAAATGAATGAAGATAGTCACTCTGAGGCCTTTCGTTTTCACGTCGTCAGAGAGCAAGTGAATACAAGTTGTAGACAGGTTATGAATTTTGATTTAAAATTGGATTAAGATTGCCATCATTGACAGTATTTTTCCCTATTACAGTCGAAATAGTCTTGATTTGTTTAACAATTCCTTTAATTAGAAATTCATCAAATTTAAAAAGGCTTGGACTAGTGTTGACTAAAGCTCTTAGAAAAGCCTTTTATGAGGGCGCTTTCAACAATGTTTCTTCTTATTTCACATGACATAAATACCAACTCCTTCACTTCTTCCCAATTAATTAAGTGATTTATATATTATATAAAACGATAATCATATTTACATGGATATTGTTAAAAAGTAATAACAAAGTTTATGTACTGAATGTATGTATTTAAGGTACCGAAAAATATAAATAAGGAAGATACAAATTTTTTTATATTTTTTTTGTAAAACGAAATGATGATTTAAATCTATAATAAGCTCTTTTTTAAAAAAAAAACAACAATAACAACTAAAAATTTTTATTACATCAGGAAACAGTTGCACATTCATTCATAAAAATTGTAATAAAATGTTCAACCTTAATTTTCATTCCCTATATGAAACAAAAACAGTTAAATTCTTGCATTTCGTCATTACCATAGATTCATATTATTAATATTAAAACAATAATATACCGTTTCACCTCGTATACTGCTGCTGAAGCTCTCGGACCGGTTTTCTCCCGATACATAAGGAGCCTAAATGAGCTTTATCAATGATAGTTCTTGCAGATTATGCAAAGAAGAAGAAGAAACACCGTTACTCCTGCTGGTTGACTAGCAGGTAACTTTACTGCACAGAGGTAGGTGCTTCGAGACACTCAACAAAACAATAGAAGAACTTTTACCGCTGAACCCAGCAAAAGTGCTGAGTTCTTGGAGACGTTAAAGCTACCTGCTGGGTATTTTAGGTTAGGTTAGGTTGTAGTGGCAGTCCCACAAAGGAACACACGTAGGCCGAGCATTGGCCCTTTGTGATACCACACAATGAAGATTGATTCTACAGTGGGAGTCCTAAATTTTGCCTAGGTTAAGTTAGGTTGTAGTGGCAGTCCCACAAGGGAACAACACGTAGGCCAAGCATTGGCCCTTTGTGATACCACACAATGAAGATTGATTCTACATTGGGAGCCCTAAATTTTGCCTAACTCAAATGTATTTATAGTAGGGATCTTTAACGAGTACCTGACATCGTACAGGCTCTGGACCGACGGTTTAACGTCCTTCTTCGAGGGACGACGTGCTCAGATTTATTCACCCCCCCCCCCCCCCCGCATGAATAAATCGAGGGACAGGTGAGGATAGAACCTCGGTCCTATCAGTTCAGAGGTGAGCACGTAACCACTGAGCTAGCCTGACCCCCTACTTTAGTACAGAAGGGAAGGAAGTACAATATTTTTTTTTCATACGCAGTCACCCTCAAATAACAATAATAATAATATTAGAATTAGTAGTAATACTGTCCGTCATACCTCGTAAAGTCTCGGAAAAGCTCGACCGGTTTCAGGCCCGTCCGGATCCCATCTTCAAGAGCAACTAACTGACTGTGTATTTCATTTTCCTAGAACCTACCTACACTTGTCATCTACATTGTGGAATCAGTTAATTTTTTTTTGCATGTTACTTTAATTCTTATGTTTTTTTCCTTTTATTTTTTGTTTCATTATCTATTTCGATGTCTTTTTGTCGTATTTATTATAAATAAAGACTTTATTTATAAATATTATAAAAATAAAGCTATAATTATAAGTTTAGTTAAAGTGTCTGTTTGGTGGTTTGTTTGTTCATTGATTATATTGTCTTTCATTTTATATTTGTATATTTCTATTTCTTCCCGTATGCTCATTCGTTGTCCTTTTTGTCCCGTCTGTAGTAAGTCCTTTGTGTTTTCCATACTGTCTGGGTTAACATTAACTATATTTAATAATAATAATATTTATCATTATTAAGGTATTGTTTTCTTCACCACAGTTAGTCTTTCATTTTATATTTGTATATTTCTATTTCTTCCCGTATGCTCATTCGTTGTCCTTTTTGTCCCGTCTGTAGTAAGTCCATTGTGTTTTCCATACTGTCTGGGTTAACATTAACTATATTTAATAATAATAATTTTTATCGTTATTAAGGTATTGTTTTCTTCACCACATTTACTAAAAAACATTTCTTCATCTCGGAATTTCGTCAGGGTTAATATACGGAATCACCTTTTCGCCAACTTTTCCTGTCTAAAGACACGCAAATTCCGACAAGAAAAAAAATTGGTTATTATTATTATTATTATTCATATTTGAATATTACAAATTTTCTCCCTACAACTCTCATGATGTTCCAAATGACCTTAAAAATATACTGAAAAGACTTTTATTAGCATACATTTTAAAACGAAATACTTCTGAAAGCAAAACCCAGAAATTACCGAAACATGACTTTAACAAAAAAAAGTAGAAGTATACTATTTCTATTTATTTCAAATTTTTTGTAAAAACACAATTATAAATCTATAAAGTGGCATAAACAATTAACAATTGGTGTAAATTTAGTTATAAGTTATTTAAAATGAGGTTGTGGTCTATTACTTAGAAATAAATGGAAAAAGCATGGGATTACTTGTATGTGAAATTTTAATTTTCTTTTCTTCCTTTCATCAAGAAAGAGGTAGAGATTAGAAAGGTAAGTTCTCTACATCATGTAGGTTGTTGGGAGAAAATTTGTAATATTCAAATATAAATAATATTTTTTTTTTTTTTTTTTTGTGGCTTGGTAGTAGGTTACCTTAGGTGAGGCAAACTTGCTTTATTATCCTTCTAGAACTTCGAAGTATCGCTTTTTCGTAATCAATATCGTTCTGACTAGACCATCTACCACAGTGGTTTCCAACCTTTCGAATTCTCGCCCCCCTTCATTAAATAATAAGTTCCCTGCGCCCCCCCCCCTCCCCTCCACTCTGGTTTAAATATTGCTATTTACTGTCATAGTCGGCACAACTCAGCTATAAAAAATGATATAATACATAATTATGTACTCATATGTATGATTGAATGTATAGGCTTACCTTTACTAGTGTGACGGTTGCGCTTGCTTCTCTGAGCAGTTTCTCAAATCTTTGAGACCCGTAATTCCTTTTCTATTACTAAGCGACAACGGTATTTTGTTTTGAGAACAGCAACTGAACTAAATCCTGATTCACACAAGTATGATGTCGCAAAACGTAATAAAATAAAAACATAATAAAGTAGCATTTGAAATAATTTATAATTGTATTTAGAAAAATTACTTAGTAACTAAGTAATTTTTCTATTTATGAAGTGCTTGCGCCCCCCCTGGCAGCCCTTCGCGCCCCTTTAGGGGGGCGCGCCCCACAGGTTGGAAACCACGGATCTACCATATTCCATGCCCCAGAACTCCAGATCAATAATAATAATAATAATAACAATAATAATAACCACTTTATTTTCTTGTCAGAATTTCGTATTCTTTCGAAAGGAAAAGTTGGCGAAAAGGTGATTCCGTATATTAACCCTGACTAAATTCTGAGAAGATGAAGAAGTGTTTGTTAGTAATTGTGGTCAAGAAAACAATCACGATATGGGAAGGAAAAAGAGAGCCATTGAAACCCAGCATTAAAATGTTTGGTAGTGAGGTAAATGAGCCACCTTATACCAGGGTTACAACTGCCGTTTTTGTTGTTTTCGCCCTCCCACCCACCCACCACACCGGGGACAATTGCGTGAATTAGTTAATTTAATTTTGGTCTAATGCGTGACGTAGAATCGTGGTGCCCGCCTCCGCGAGGTCCACCTCGGACACCCTAAGTTTTGGGTGGCAAAACTTGGAAGTGACAAAAGAGCAACACGTTAAATCGTCGGCCTGATTTGATCTTTTGGTGTAAATGGCTGGAAAGCTAAGGTGCACAGCATTTCAAAACAGGTCAAGAAAACAATACTTTAATAATGATAAATATTATAATTATTATTATTATTAACCATAGTTAATGTTAACCCAGACAGTATGGAAAACACAATGCACTTACTACAGACGAGACAAAAAGGACAACGAATGAATATACGGGAACAAATAGAAATATAGAAACACAAAATGACCGACAGTGTAATCAATGAACAACCAAACCACCAAACAGACATTTAAACAAAATCTCTAATAGCATATAAAAGACGACACAAAGAACTCGAAATAGATAATGAAAAAAGAAATATGAAAAAAAAAATTAACCATACAGACAACACTGATTCCACAATGTAGATGACAAGAGTAGGTAGGTTATAGGAAAATGAAATACACAGTCAGTTAGTTGCTCTTGAAGATGGGATCCGGACGGACACGAAACCAGTCGAACTTTTCTGAGACTTTACGAAGTATGACGGACAGTATTACTACTAATTCTAATATTACTAACCTCAGTGGAACTAACCCATTAACTATATTTAACTCAGCCAGTCTGGCCAAGATAATGACTCAGTTAGTTGCTCTTGAAGATGGGATCCAGACGGACCCAAAACCGGTCGAGTTTTTCTGAGACTTTACGAGGTATGACGGACAGTATTACTACTAATTCTAATATTACTAACCTCAGTGGAACTAACCCATTAACTATATTTAACTCAGCCAGTCTGGCCAAGATAATGACTCAGTTAGTTGCTCTTGAAGATGGGATCCAGACGGACACGAAACCGGTCGAGCTTTTCAGAGACTTTACCAGGTATGACGGACAGTATTACTACCAATTCATGAATGAATGAATGAATATTTCTTTATTAAGGACCTTATGCCCAAGGTATACAAGACTGGGGTAGCCGTACTGAGAGCACTGGGTGCTCTCCACCAGGCTTTTTCCCCTTTGTACATAAAAGATACAATAATAATAATAATAATAATAGTATTAATTCTACTAATTCAATTATTATTATTATTATTAATTATTATTATTATTTGAGGGTGACTGCGTATGAAAAAAAAAAACTATTGTACTTCCCTCCCTTCTGTACTAAAGTACCCAGCAGGTAGCTTTAACGTCTCCGAGAAGGTAGCACATTTGCAGCGGTAAAAGTTCTTCTATTGTTTTGTTAAGTGTCTCGAAGCACATAGGTCTGTGCAATAAAGTTACCTGGGCAGTAACAATCATGGCGTTGTACCAAAAACTACAATTGCTCGATATATTCCTACAAATGGTTTACTTTACCAGCATAGTACCAACTTACTATCATCTATAAAATATGTTTCGAAGTTCGGAACAGTAACTAAAAGGTATATCGAAAATTATCTGTAATTTCTTACTGTCTAGGTAATTGTAGGGTAAAAATCTAATGAAATGGTCTCCACATATAAAAATTTAATGATATAAACAACGCGTTTCGAACACGTAGTGTTCTTCCTCAGGCATTAACTAAGAAATACAATGACACCAGAGACTTATCTATAGTACAAAGTAAATAAGTACAAAAATTAATATAAAATAAATTAATTTTCATAAATTAATTAATTTTTGTACTTATTTACTTTGTACTATAGATCAGGGCATCTTAAACTGTGGGTCGCGACCCCCAGGGGGGTCGCAAAGATCTGATACTTTTCAATCATTATAAATAATAAATTTATATAAATAAATATAAATTTAAATTATATTTATAAATTTATATAAATAAATAATAAATCATAATAAAATTTTAAAATTAGTATACACACTACGTACAAATATAAATACAAATAAAAATCATACAAAATACTATTGTAGTTTCCAATTATATATATATGTGAAATGAATGGGTACGTATTCTTTAATCCTTATTTTATTTACATTGTAAAATAGTGCGATATTACATCTACATCTACGGTTAATATATATTTCATTATATGGAGGAGGGGGTCGTTTAAAATTTCCTAAGCTTGAAGGGGGTCGCTATATAAAAAAGTTTAAGAAGCCCTGCTATAGATAACTCTCTGGTGTCATTGTATTGTTTAGTTAATCCCTGAGGAAGAACACTACGTGTTCGAAACGCGTTGTTTATATTATTAAATTTTTATATGTGGAGATTATTTCATTAGATTTTTACAATACAATGAGTAAATACCACATAATAACTGATTGCACTACATTAGAATGTCTATGCTATATTTATTGTCTTTCCAAAAAGAGCAATATCTTTCTTTTCATATCAGAAAGGTCGTCTTTTATTGAACATTGTACACTCGATCTCTGCTGATACAAGCAGCTGTGTAATTCATGTTTTCTGTCCACAGAGGGAGTCATTCTGGAAATTTCTTTTCCAATCGTAATGGAGGAAGAGAGTTTGATGAGGAACAAGGACAGAAGAAGGGAGGAAAAGTGAGGAAACTACTGACGGGGAGACGTCCAGTGGAACAACCACCAGTCCCAACCACCCAGGTATTCAATAACACTATATATATATATATATATATATACATATATATCAATGATTAAACCACAATAAGAATGGTAAAACAAGACTAAGATCTTTCAACCGTAAGAAGCGGTCTTCGTCAGAGTCAAAAACCCAACTGTCCCAGTTGGGTTTTTGACTCTGACGAAGACCGCTTCTTACGGTTGAAAGATCTTAGTCTTGTTTTCCCATTCTTATTGTGGTTTAATCATTGATTGTTGTTTCACGTGTTTATGTGAAATCTTTTTATACATATATCTATATCTATATATATATATATATACACTTTATCGTTGGAAATACGATCCAAAACTGACAATTATAGTTCAATATAGACAAAGAAACATAGAGAAATCAAAAGAACACACTTACAGTCTCTAATTTTCGGTTTGAACCGTCTTCAGGAGAGAAAAGAGAGGGAAATCAAGCGCACTGGTTCAAAGACGGTTGGAGACCCAACTCTCCTGAAGACGGTTTAAACCGAAAATTAGAGACTGTAAGTGTTTGACTCTGACGAAGACCGCTTGTTACGGTTGAAAGATCTTAGTCTTGTTTTCCCATTCTTATTGTGGTTTAATCATTGATTGTTGTTTCACGTGTTTATGTGAAATCTTTTTATACATATATCTATATCTATATCTATATATATATATATATATATATATATATATACGAGTATATATATATACACTTTATCGTTGGAAATACGATCCAAAACGGAAAAATATAGTTCAATATAGACAAAGAAACATAGAGAAATCAAAAGAACACACTTACAGTCTCTAATTTTCGGTTTGAACCGTCTTCAGGAGAGAAAAGAGAGGGAAATCAAGCGCACTGGTTCAAAGACGGTTGGAGACCCAACTCTCCTGAAGACGGTTTAAACCGAAAATTAGAGACTGTAAGTGTGTTCTTTTGATTTCTCTATGTTTCTTTGTCTATATTGAACTATATATATAGTTGAGTAGCAGTTTGCTTCTCAACGCGAGTACTTCACACTTCTTCCCGATGACGACGGATGTCGAAATATCGAAGTGGGTTCTGTAGTGACTTTCTGTGTTCTTTTCTCTGTGTCAAAGTATATATATATATATATATATAAAGGACAACACATCAAGGAACGAGTACACTTACTGGATCAATATTTCGAACTGAAGTCCGGCATGAGGAAGAGAATAGAAGACGACAGTCGCCTTCCACACGCACTCCTGAATAGATCTACCGCTTCTTCCTCTCTTCTACTTTCTTTCTGATGAACAGCAGTTCAAAATATTGATCCAATAAGAGTTCTCGTTTCTTTTATGTGTTGTCTTTTTCATTTATTTATCTGTCCGATTAAGACTGTTTAGTATTTTGATATAAATAGATTTCGCATAAACACGTGAAATAACAATCAATGATGAAACCACAATAAATTATCAAATCGAAATCAGTTGGATTTTTGACTCTGACGATGACTTCTTGTAACAGTTCAAAAGAGCTTAGCCTTTTTGCCATTTCATATTGTAGTTTGATCATCTATGAAAAAATTGAGGACCAGAGTGGGTATTGAACCCTGGACGTACCACTCATCAGAGGCTATGGCGTTCCCACTGAACTAACGCCCTTTAGAAAGCAGGGAAACTTGAAAACATAATAGTTTTTTATAAGTTACTTTTTAATACATCAATTATTTAACTCAGTATAGTCCCGAGACCTCCTCTATTCAGCCAGCTGTGAGGGTAATCATGTTACGGAGTGACCCCGTAAGAACAAATTACTATTAAAAACCAGCGCTAATCTGTGCACGTCTAATTTAAAAGATATGTATTTCAATAGATTGGAAATTCAATGTACAAAGAAAGATATAAACTTTTATGCTGGCTTTGAAAAACTGCAGGAGTCTTAAATTTAGCCTAGTACATGTAAATTTAGAGTAGGAATCTTTAACAATACTTGACATAGTACATGCTAAGTACCGTAAGCTGGCTTTGGAAAACTGCAGGAGTCTTGACTTTGGCCTAGTACATGTAAATTTAGAGTAGGAATCTTTAACAATACTTGACATAGTACATGCTAAGTACCGTAAGCTGGCTTTGAAAAACTGCAGGAGTCTTAAATTTAGCCTAGTACATGTAAATTTAGAGTAGGAATCTTTAACCAATACTTGACATAGTACATGCTAAGTACCGTAAGCTGGCTTTGAAAAACTGCAGGAGTCTTGACTTTGGCCTAGTACATGTAAATTTAGAGTAGGAATCTTTAACAATACTTGACATAGTACATGCTAAGTACCGTAAGCTGGCTTTGAAAAACTGCAGGAGTCTTGACTTTGGCCTAGTGCATGTAAATTTAGAGTAGGAATCTTTAACAATACTTGACATAGTACATGCTAAGTACCAACGATTTAATGTTCTATCAGAGGGACGATGTGTTCAGATTGATTCACATTTTACGTGAATAAATTGAGGACCAGAGCGGGTATTGAACCCTGGACGTTGCACTCATCAGAGACGATGTAATTGCCACTGAACTAACGCCCTTTAGAAATCAGGCAAACTTGAAAACATAATAGTTTTTTGTAAGTTACTTACAAAAGTAATTATTCTCTATTAGTCCAGTTATACCCGTTAACCTTTTAACTCTTTTATTCTAACCGCTTGTTTCTTGTTCATCATTGACCTTTGACCTTCTCTTTATATTAACCTGTACTATCCTTTTAATCTATTTATAGCAATGACTAAGCATGAGTCATCGATTTTAATTTAACATGTCACTTGGCCAACTCCTCAAGTTCAGTAACTTGAAAACATAATAGTTTTTTGTAAGTTACTTACAAAAGTAATTATTCTCTATTAGTCCAGTTATACCGTTGACCTTTCAACTCTTTTATTCTAACCGCTTGTTTCTTGTTCATCATTGACCTTTGACCTTCTCTTTATATTAACCTGTACTAATCCTTTTAATCTATTTATAGCAATGACTAAGCATTGAGTCATCGATTTTAATTTAACATGTCACTTGGCCAACCCCTTCAAGTTTAGTAACTTGAAAACATAATAGTTTTTTGTAAGTTACTTTTTAATACATCGATTATTTCCGTCAGTATTATTACTCCTGAGGCACACAGACAACTCCCTTGTAAAAAAAAAAAAAAAAATAAGCTAAGAAAAACCTCATTCCATTCACTGATCTAAAATACAACCAAACCCGCGGTGGCGTTTAAAAAGAAAATAACCCCAAGACATCCTCTATTAAGCCAGACGTAAGAGTAACCATATTACGGAGTAACTCCAATGGGTTAGAACACATGATCCGTTATAGTAATTGAAACCAAACTATGAGTCACTTTTTATTACAAATACATTATAATTAAACTGGAAGAAAATAAAAAAAAAAACAATATTAATTACTTATGTATGCTCTGTATTTTTATAAATTAAATAAGCATCATTTTAACACCGCAATGTCCCCAAATTTAAAAATTTAAGCATTTTCACTTTATTACCTAATAAGTACAAGAAGTAAATTAAGAATATAAAGTATATAATAAATTTACCACATTTCTATTCAACATCTAAAAATTTTTCTTGAATCAGCGATAAATTCCCCCATAAAATGATACTAAGTTAGATTTCAATCAACTTAACTTATAAATAAGTTATAATTTTACGAAAAATAAAATAATTCCTTTTTTTTTAATAAATTTTCAATAATTAAAAAAAAAGGCAATAATAAATAACAATAAATTCAATATTAGAATAATTAAACTGTTAAGTAAAGTAACTCTGAATATAGTCGGTAAAACAGAAATAATTGAACACCTCCAGCTGGTTTTTATATATATATATATATATATATATATATATATATATATATATATATAGTTCAATATAGACAGAGAAACATAGAGAAATCAAAAGAACACACTTACAGTTTCTAATTTTCAGTTTGAACCGACTTCAGGAGAGATAAGAGAGGGAAACCAGTGCGCTTGGTTTCCCTCTCTTATCTCTCCTGAAGACGGTTCAAACCAAAAATTAGAGACTGTAACTGTGTTCTTTTGAATTCTCTATGTTTCTTTGTCTATATTGGACTATATTTGTCCGTTTTGGATCGTATTTCCAACGAAAAAGTATATATATATATATATATATATATATATATATAAATGATCAAACCAAAATTTGAAACAGGAGAAAAAACTAAGATCTTTTAACCGTAAGAAGCAGTCTTCGTCAGAGTCGAAAACCCAACAGAATCACTAGGGTTTCACTTAGGTTTTTCCTACTGTTTCAGTTGGGTTTCTGACTCAGACGGAGACCCCGCTTGACACGGTTGAAAGATCTTTGTTTTTTTTTTCTCTATTTCATATTGTGGTTTGATGATTGATTGCTACTTCACATGTTTATGTCAAATTTTGTTATATACCTATGTATATACGTATATTTGTCAATTTTGATAGCAATCCTTCTTTTAAGCACATATTATTAATAATATAACTATAGTTGACCGAAACTTACAAAGAAGCAATTTTCTGCTAACTATGCTTATGTTTTTAATTATATACATATATATATTCCCATTGCCTCCTCCTCAATATTCCTCCGAATGGGTTAACCCTTAAAGTCCCCTTGTCTGCATACCACCTTCCGAAACGTTATAGCCACCTTTGGTTTTCAGTGCTCCCTTAACTTAACTCGCCTTACCCTCTCCAACTACCAGAAAACCCGTGACTCCTACCTTCAAAGGTTAACGTCAACCCTTGATCTTCTTCATAAAACTTCCCCGTCCCACCATACTTTGTGTCTTCAACACCTGCGAAGTGCCGAAAACTTCCTCATTGCTCAGAGAAAGTCCTCAATGCTTAAGCTTTCCACTCTCTGTCGTAGTTATCTGGACCTGGGCATCAGCCTACCTCTCCACTTACCCAACCTTAGCACAGCCTACTCCGCTCCACTTTTTCCTCAGTGCATGACCACTACACCAGTCCTCAGCGAAACCCACTCGGGTTTGCTTCCTACTCCCCTAACTACCCCACCTAACTCTTCCCAAGTCACTACTTATCCTTCAATCTTACTCCCTACCCCACAACGGTATCCTTTTCAAAATATCACCCCTACTACTACCTTGACTCCAATCCCTGCACCACAACAACTTCCCCTGAACCATTCTTCTGTCCCCACCGTCTCTGATTCCACTCCCTCTAACACTAATATTTTCTGCAATTTATCCACCCACCAACTCACTCCCGATGAAAGTAAGTTACTTTCAAAGGGTCTCTCCTTTTGCCCTACCCCCAAAGTCCGACAGATTAAGTTGTTGGAGGATGTACAGATGTTCTTCAGATCCCTCAGGTGGCAGAACTTCTGGAAGTCCTCTGGACCTGTGAGACCCCCCTCGAGTTCTGCCCCCTCTGACGCTTTCCGCAAGTTTAAGCTTCCTTCTACCAACGAGCCTCCACCCCTCCAAGCCTCCCATCCCTTAGAACAATTCATCTCTCAGCTTCTCAACAGAGTCTCTAACCCCTCCTTTCTTGACCGCCTCAAACCACCAGACAACCTCTCCCCCTCCGAACGTAAGGCTATCAATAGAATTCTCAATAACCCCGACCTTTTGATTATGCCCGCAGACAAGGGGTATACAGTTGTCCTCATGGATCGAGATCGTTATGAAAGTGAAGTACTTAGGCAGCTGCGAGACCCCTTGTTCTACCTACCTCTCTCCTCAGATCCTATTCCCAATTTCCACAAAAAGCTAACTGCTCTACTCCATTCCCATTCCGTTTCAGAGGGACTTACTAGTGAAGACTTGAAACTTCTTATCCCCAACACTCCCCGCTGTCCTGTCTTTTACATTCTTCCCAAAATCCACAAACCTTACGATATGCCTCATAATCCACCTCCTGGCAGACCTATTGTTTTCTCCTACAGATGTCTCACCGAAAGGATTTCTGCCTTTGTAGACTCAGTTCTGCAACCTTTGGTGAGACTTCAACCTTCATACTGTAAAGACTCTTTCCACTTTCTGGAACTCCTCAAAAACCTGTCCTTCCCTGAATCCCCCTCCCATCCCATCCTTCTAGTAACCATGGACGTCACCTCCCTCTATACCGTCATCAACCATGATGAGGGTTTAGACTCCTTGCGACATTTCCTCACTTCCAGACCACTCCCTCATTCACCTTCGACTGACTTCCTACTCTCCCTGACAGACTTCGTCCTAAAACACAATGCATTCCGCTTCAAAGATGAATTCTACCTCCAGGTCAGAGGAACTGCTATGGGAACAAGAATGGCTCCCTCCTTTGCGAACCTGTTTATGGCCACCTCGAAAATAACTTTCTTCGCTCATATCACTTGCTCCCCTCATTTTACACCCGATACATAGACGACATATCTTTCATCTGGCCCCATGGCAATTCCGAACTTGACTCTTTCATCCTTAGTTTTAAAACCTCTTGTTCTTCCGTCTCTTTCACCCACAACGTCTCTGCTACTTCCATTACCTTCCTGGACATCGACATCACACTCCAAAACAACACCCTTATTACCTCTGTCCACTCCAAACCCTCAAACCCCCATCAGTACCTGCATTTTAATAGCTGCCACCCTCCTCACATAAAGAAATCCATCCCCAGATCCTTGTCTATCCGGATCCACCGGATCTGCAATAGACTCCTTAACAAATCCCTGCACCTCAACTCCCTCAAAACCAAGTTCCTGGAGCGTGGCTACCCTCCAGCGCTCCTCGACAGAAGACTCATCCCCGCCGATGTACCCTTCAATCCTGTTGCTATTTCACCTACCCCTCCAAACGAATCCGCCCACCTTCTGACCACCTTTTTCCCAGGCATCCATAAACTCAAACACATCCTCAAGGACCTGTTCCCCATCCTATCCTCTTCTCCTTCCACTTCTGCCATTTTCCCTAACCAACCCCGCCTGTCCTACAGACGTCCCCCTAACCTCGGCAACCTCTTCTCCCACAGAGACCTGATAACCAGGAGAGTTTACCGCTCACCTGTGGGTGCGAGAGGCTGTGATCGTCGAGGTTGCCGGACCTGCCCACTTCTCAACCCCATTCCTCACTTCACTTCACCTTCTTGCAACCAGTCCTATCCTGTTGCTAGGTACTGCTCTTGTACCTCCAAAAACAGTGTATACCAACTGGAGTGTACCCGCTGTGATGCGTTCTGCGTAGGCTTATCATCTAACATGCTCAGCCTCCGTATGAACGGACATAGAGCATCCGTTAGCAACAACCAAAATTTACCTGTTGCCATCCACGCTAACTCCCACGGTCTCACCTTTAATGAATGCTTCAGAGTATAGATCCTGCGACAGATTCCTCCTGATGACTATACTGTAAACCTCAGAGCATTCGAGGAGGCACATATTTGCTTGCTCAAGGCACGTTCCAAACCCGGATTAAACCTTAAGCGATAAATATATTTTACCTTTATTTTATTTATTTATATATATATATATTTTTGTTTTTTTTATTTAATATTTATTTATTATATTTATTTTATTTTATTTATTTTTATCCCTATTTTTTAAACTGTTTTAATTATTTATTTACTTTATTTTATATGATTACATTTATTTTTAATTGATGTTACCCTTGTATTTTCATTTGTTTCTCATCGCCTTACCAACTCTGTTATCTTCCTTTTTCATGCTTTTAGGTATTTTTCACGGTATTCCTTTTTATACGTCATTTATCTTCCTGCTGTTCATTTTACCTTCAATCAACCAGAACTGCTTTTCTTAATTCTTAATTTTAATTTTAATATTAATTTTCTTCTGATCGTCTCTACTTCATTACTTCCTGAACCGGGCGCGCGTGGCAGCACGGTCGGTTGCCGGGACGGTTTCCTGCCGTTGTGTTTCCGGCGTGCTTGGTCGCCCATTCTCTCTTTTCTCCTGAAGACAGATCATCCGAAAATTTGAGTTTGTAAGTGTGTCTCTTTCTCTGTGTGTTGCTTTTCTTCGTTTGTGAACTGATATATATATCAGTTTTCAGGAGAAAAGAGAGAGTGGGCGACCAAGCACGCCGGAAACACAACAACTTTTCTAAGTTGATATGTATAAATATATAGCAGATCCTCTTTTAAACAGGTATCATTAAAATTAACCGCAGTCTCGGCATTCACGATCTTAAGACTGAGAGATTCGATCCTACGAACTAACCTCCTGCTAACAGGGTTCAACTGGAAAAGGAGCTGGCCAAGTGACATGTTAAATTAAAATCGATGACTCATGCTTAGTCATTGCTATTAATAGATTAAAAGGATTAGTATAGGTTAATATAAAGAGAAGGTCAAAGGTCAATAATGAACAAGAAACAAGCGGTTAGAATAAAAGAGTTGAAAGGTTAACGGTATAACTGGACTAATACAGAATAAGCCTATTCTTATTAGTCCAGTTTAGGTTTACAATGATATATGTATATATATGTATATAATTACATATATATACATATATAAAAAGATTTCTCATAAACACGTGAAATAACAATCAATGATCAAACCACAATAAGAAAAGGGAAAACAAGACTAAGACAAGACTTTCAACCGTAACAAGCGGTCTTCGTCAGAAGACCCAACTGAGCTGTGTTTTTGACTCTGACGAAGACCGCTTGTTACGGTTGAAAGATCTTAGTCTTGTTTTCCTTTTTCTTACTGTGGTTTGATTATTGATATACATATATAAACGATACATGGTAATTGATAATACCATGATAAACGAAAAACAGTCTGGCAGGACGGATAACACTTAAAATAAACAGTGACACATAGAGTGAAACATAACAAAGACTTACTTTTCAATATTTCGACCGTAATGGCGGTCGTCCTCAGGAGAAGAAGTGAATATATACATAAATATATATTTTCAGAAATATCATAAAAAAATATTAAATTAAAATGTTAATTAGCTGGCTACGAATAAAAATACAATAAAACTTTCAACTTCTTTAAAAAACTAGTTTTGATAAATTTTAAATAAATTTATTTTTAATTTAAAATACATGCAATTTTAATGAGCTGTTACTAGTTGATCTATTTGGCGTTGCTCGGGCGGTAGGTTATTCCCGAGCGTTTTGGTTACGAGCGCTAGATGCCAAAAAGGAACCATGATCAATATCAAAATGCCGTAGTTACTTCCTCCGAAAAAAATTATAAGATCCATATTTTTTTTGTATCTATAAGTTTACAGTTTTATTTCTATTCGGACAGTTGGTAGAGCTAAAAACTAATAGAAGTATTTTTGTTTCAGGCTCCAAAAGTGAACCACTACAAGAATGATTTCAATGCAAGGAAATTAAACAGAGAATCAAACTTTAGGAATTACCAGACAACTGGTATAAGTACTCAGGCTAGTACACAAGCAGTGACAACAACAACCGCCAGGGCGAATCCGAGGGGACATAACTTCCAAAGGAATCAGTTCTATAGGACTCAAATAACAAGTACTGCAACCCCAGTGAACCCCGGAGCTTATTACAGTCCAACAACACCAACAACAACTAGGAGACCAGCTGTTCAAGTTAGCTCGAACGGTTTGAACAATCAAGCTTTAGCGGCGATTCACACCGGCTTTAGCCAACCAACAACACCAAAGACAAACTTCTTTCAAACACCGCAACAAAATCAATTTCAGCAAAACTTTGGGCAAAGTTCAACAGCAACGACGACTTTCCAAAGGTTTGATGTAACGAGGAATGCGTTTAGTAGTTCTCCAGCACCGAATACATTTAGGACTGATGGACGAGGGATTATACCGACAACGCATAGGCCGTATACAGACACGCAACAGTTCAGAGACCATAGGACTGAGATTAATAATAATTATGAAACGCAAAAGCTGTTCAGGATTAATGTAGGCGTGAAGCCAAAGGAGGAGGAGGAATTCCTGAAGACGTCTCACAGCCAGAACTTAGGAGCGAGTTTGAACCGAGTTCAGGAAACACTAAGAGGCATCAACGCCACTGTAGCGGCAAGTTATAATTTTATTCCTCCTGAAAAGAATGCTCAGTTTAAGAAAACAGTGACACAAAGTAAGCCGGTGCAAACACCATTTCAAAATCGAGAAGTCACACAGCAACCACAATTTAGAACAAGTCAAACTCAACCAACGATTCAAAATAGGCCAACACAACCTCAACATGTACAACAAAATAGGCCACCTCAACCTCAACATGTGCAACAAAATAGGCCAAATCAACCTCACCATGTGCAACAAAATAGGCCAAATCAACCTCAACATGTACAACAAAACAGGCCAAATCAACCTCAACATGTACAACAAAATCGCCCTGAACAACCTCAAAATCCACATCAACAAAACAGGCCATTAAACCAATACCAACATGCAACACAAAGCAGAACAGCTCAACCTCAACAACAAAATCGGCCAGTTCAACCTCAATTCCCTCCTAGCCAACCCATACCACAACAGCAACAACCTCAAAATAGACCAACAGCACAACACCAACCTCAAAACAGACCAACGCCGCAGCAACAACTGCAACAACAACCTCAAAATAGACCAATACCACAACAACAGCAACCTCAAAACAGACCAATACCACAACAGCAGCAACATCAGAATAGACCAATACCACAACAACAGCAACCTCAAAATAGACCAATACCACAACAGCAGCAACCTCAGAATAGACCAATACCACAACAACAACAACAACCTCAAAACAGGCCAATACCACAACAGCAGCAACCTCAAAATAGACCAATACCACAACAACAGCCACAACAAAACAGACCAACTCAACAACAACAACAACAACAAACTCCTCAATCACCACAAGCAACACAAAAAACAGACAATAACGATTACGACTATGCGTATTACGATTCAGGCTCAGGAGCTGAATATGATAACTTGGACAACGTAGAATTTAGTCGAACATATTCAAAGAAAAATTAAAATTATTTTTTTTGTGAAAAAAAAAAATTATAACAAGATAAGTAAATCCCACCAAATGAAAACGGAAAAGGAATCATTTAAAAAGAATTCCCAATTAATTTTCTATGGTAAAAAACAAAAAGAATGTAGGGAAAAGTAAAAAAAAAAAATAGTGTCCTGGAAGGCCCTTCATTACCTGCTGTTTTTCACGTAGTATGCAAAAATTAAAAAAAATTATTAATGAATATACAATAATAACCAAACTATACTAAAACATACTACAGGGCCAAAACAACCCATATCAAATACGAACAAGCAGTTATAAACCAGATATAAAGAACTTAATTCTATGGTAATTTTACTGTCCTGTTTTCATTTCTCTTTTTATGAGTAATAATATGTATTAAACATTATATATCATTTGCATTCACATTTCTTTAAGCCTGTATAGAAATCTTCTTTATGTACCAATTCCTAATGATATTATAAACTTAAAATTAAATATTTTATTAATTTATTGAATTTATGAAATTATGTATTTTCCAGATGTCTTTTCACATCTTTTCTTTCTTTCTCCTTTCAATTCTTGAAATATATTCTCCTTTCAATATAATATAATATAATATATATATATATATATATATATATAGGTGTGTTCTCTAATCGGGATTCGGTCAATTTTCCAGGATAAAAAAAACGTTTCGGTTTTATTTAAAACCTTTTTCATAGGCAGAAGTAAGTATTTTTTAACTAAAGAAAATGAAATTTACATTATTTAAAGGAACAACAATGTTAACCGGACAAAACCTTCGACTAGACTGAACTCTAGTTTTGTCCGGATAACATTGTTGTTCCTTTAAATAATGTAAATTTCATTTTCTTAGTTAAGAAATTCTTACTTCTGCCTATGAAAAAGGTTTTAAAATAAAACCGAAACGTTGGCAACGAGAGTTGGATTTTTTATCCTGGAAAATTGACCGAACCCCCATCAGTGACCATATATATATAATATATATATATATATATATATATATATATATATATATATATACAGTGATAATTTTAGAAATTAAAAATTATTTGCTCTCCAAGGACCTTTGTGTAACTATTTCATATAACTTATCACACTTTACACATAACATAATAATATGTATATTTCCTTTATATACCTTTCTTATGCATACACTACAACCCATAACAATCATAAATATATTTCAAAAGAAATATGTACTATATACAACTATAATAATATCTTTAAATTACTATAAAGAAATAATATAAATACATAAAAAAAAGGATATACACAATAACCAACGGAATCGCTACATAAGTTAACTGAACATAACTGACAAAAAACGAAAAAAAGTTAACCAGTGAGAGAAATCGTTAATAAAGTTAAAAAAAACTATTCAAATGAATTACACATGACATTAAATTTAAGCAATTCATTAAATATATTATTCAATCCATTCATAATAATAACTATAGAAAAAGGGTAAATAAAAATAAATATTTATTGAGTTTTAGTTTCATTTCCTTATCGAATTTATTTCTTCATAAATGATATTTTTATCTTCTTGAATTTCTTATATGAATATATTTTTTTAAATTTAAATTTATTGTACACAGAATTTCTTGAATCACGTTTAATATACAGGGTGTCCATAAAGTCTGTGTGCGTTTTAAAAAAAATATAACCTTATTTGTAGCTGGGATAGAAATGATCTGTAAAAAGGATTAGAAAGAAGTAAATCTATATTTTTTAAAGTTTTATTGAAATTTTATCCACTTAACATCCATCATGTGGTAACCTCTTCCATACAGATAAATCACGAATTTCCTAACAGATGAATCAGAAGAGGTGAACCATTTCATTCATCTTCACATTCGCCAGACTTGACTCCATTTGATTTTTCTTATGGGGGGTATGTGAAAACAACTGTGCATGCATCTAAATCTTGTTCATTTGAAGATTTGACAGCTAAAATAACTAATAAGATTTTATTTACGGATTACTGTAAATCAGTTGACGCATGTTTTCCATAAACTGCAAAGCTGTATTACTCTTTATATTGCTAATAATGGAGGACTGTGGAAAATAAAAATTAATTTTACCATAAAACCTTAAAAATGTAGGTTTACTCCCTTTAATCTTTTTTACAGATTATTTCTATCGTAAATACGAATAAAGTTATAATTTTTTTAATCTGCACATGGGATTTTATGGACACCCTGTATATATATATATATATATATATATATATATATATATATATATATATATATATATAATAACATATATTATATCGTTGGAAATATTATCACAAACCGACAAATATAGTTCAATGTAGAAAAAAAAGAGAGAAATTGAAAACACACACTTGAAATTTTTAATTTTCGGTTTCAACTCTCTTCAGAAGAGACGAGAGAGCGAAACCAAGCGCACTGATACATAGACGTCTCCAACTGGTCTCCAAGCGTTTCTGAACATGTAAGCTTGGTTTCCCTCTCCTATCTCTTCTGAAGACGGCTCAAACCGAAAATTAGAGACTGTAAGTGTGTCATTCTGATTTCCATATGTTTCCCTTTTCCTACATTGAACACTGTATGAGTACACTTTCAACACATAGGAAGGAAACAGAGAAAGTTACTAGATAAAACTCACTTCGATATTTCGACATCCGTCGTTATCAGGAAGG
>JAPFBL010001154.1:0-34868 GCA_026182355.1 Hermatobates lingyangjiaoensis | reverse complement strand
GAAACCTTCACATCAATGGTCAGTGGCGCGATCATGTGTTGGTGGCCCAGACATTGGAGGAGACTGCGGATGGCGTTCTCGCACGTTTTGCAGACCACGGGCGTTCTTCCAACCTCATAAGTCATGCCTGCACCGCTACATGACATTTTTCTCCGGCGCGCCTGACGGGGAAGCGAACTAAGGAGACGTACTCTCGGGAACATCATCTGCGGTACTGACCCCATCGGTTCCGTCAACGACGTCCATGCCCCCGGTGAGAGGAATACGCTTCTCGTGTCCAGCTCCCTGAGCTCCATTGTTCTGATCGGCGTGGTGTGGCTCCTGATCATCACCACCCTGTTTGTTCGTCGTCAGGCCCCCGGTGCGACGGACCACTAGAGCGTTGTCTGAGACGCGTGTGGTGCACGAGGGCGGCACTGGTCTTGACCGGGCTAGGCGTCGTCCGCTGCCTGCTGAGAGTCTCTATCATGCCGATCCGGACGCGGATATCGAGTTGGTGGATGCCGAACCCGAACAGGTTGTCATCGATGACATCACTGATCGATCTGAGGATCTCTCCGGAGCAGATGCTAGTAGGGCAGGTGGTCGTGACACTGACGCGGACATCGAGAGGGGCGCCGCTGTTATTCCCGCGGTGATCGATGGTGAGGTCGTTGAGTACCGCACCCTTGATGATGAAGACACCGGCGAGTTCCCCTCAGTATCGGTCGCTGACCGGCCAGATAGCATTGAAGCCCGCGACGACGAGACCCTTCTCACCAGCGAAGGTATCGATCTCAGCGGTGACGATAGCGATGATGTCGGAGGTGCCGCAGACCCTGAACTGCCACTCAACGATTCCGACTCCTCGACAATTTCGCTGCGGGTGGCATCATCCACACCGGGGGAGGCCGAGGATCTCGTTGCCGAATCTCTTGCTGCTTCCGGAACACAGGTGCGCCGCTTTGCGGTCGTTGATGACGCCTATATCCGGGGCGGAGATATCGACATCGGTGGGAACAGATGAAGAGCTTCCCTCCGTCGCCATCTCTGCAGAGGACGGAGAGTTCTCTGAGGGTACCGATGACCTCGCGATGATCTCACCGGGATGATCTGGACTATGCGGCCTCTCGCCGTGGACGCGGAATCTATGATCCTGTGGCATCGCGGGAACTAGCTGAGCGTCGGCAACGTCGACGCCTGAGGGTGCTGATCGCGCTCATTGCGGTGACGATGTTGTCCGTGGCTGGAGCTGTCGTTCTGGGCGGGATGTTGTGGGCGGCAGTGTTCGCGGGTATGGCATTGACCGGTGGATACCTGTACTCCTTGCATAAACAGACCGTGGCCGAGCGAGAACTGCAACACCGTCGCCTGGCCCGCATGCGGCGTGCTCGGCTTGGCGTGCGCAATACCGATGACCTCGAGCTGGGTGTTCCTGATCGCCTCCTGCGGCCAGGTGGCGTTTGTCCTAGAGACAGATGACGCCGACCCGGAGTTCGCAGAGCTCGGCTATGCTGATGTGACTTTCGCCCACGAGGGCGCGGATGATCAGCACTACGGCAGCTACAAACAACGACCGTAGATATGACGAGTACGAGTACAGCGATTATGGCGGCAGCCACCCCACTATTCGCGTGATCTGATTCTTCGCTGATCCGGGGTAGGCTGACACCATCATGAACAACCCTGCTCTCCGAGACGCGGCCCTGTTCCTACTGCGGCTGGTACTGGGCGTCATCTTCATCGCCCACGGCTGGGATAAGGCCTTCGGCACGGGAATCGATGCCACTGTCGATCAATGGAGTGCGCTGCAAATCCCCCAAACCACCTTGTCGGTATGGGTGGTATCCATCGTCGAGATGCTCGGTGGGGCGATGCTGGTGCTCGGACTGCTCACCCCAGCGGCGGCGGGTGTTCTAGCCCTCGACATGATTGCCGCCTTCTACTTTGTCCACCTGGACCATGGCCTTTTCGTCGCTGATGGTGGCGCAGAACTGGTCCTCATTCTCTGCGCGGCCTGCGTGAACCTAGTGGTCTTTGGCTCGGGCCGGGCTAGTCTTGACCGCGTTCTCTCGCGGTTCGCCTAGGAGTACCCGGTGGATTGCGAGGACACCCGCGCTGCGCTATCGGCGCGGCTCGATGGGGAACCGGAACCTGCGGGGATCGATTCGGATGCTGTGGATGCCCACCTGGATGCCTGCGAAGACTGCCAGGCGTGGTTTTCTGCCGCCGTGGATCTCAACCGTCGGCTGAGAATGAGCGTGGCGGTCCCGGCGGCATCAGACGATCAGCCCGGCGTGGGGCCGGCGGATGCGGAGACCTTGGCCCATCAGATGGCGGAATTAGCTGAGCACTCTCCGGAACTCTCCCACCGTCTTCGCAATAGGTCTTTGCCGTTAGTGTGGTGCCGCGTGCTGATGGTGCTGCTGGCGCTTGCCTATATCGTATGGTCGGTGGTGTTGTTGGTCCAGTCCGCGGATATCCGCGATACCGGGGACTTCACCACTTCTGGGGGAGCCGGAGGAGAAGTTGCCAACTCGGCAGATCCGGATCTCGCGCGGCTCTCAGTGGACGCTGCCACCGTGCGCCTCGCGCTGGCAGCTGGGTTGATCTGGGGGCGTGGCGGCCGCGGGCGGCACCGGGTTTGTTGCCGGTATTCCTCGCCCTCTGGGCCTTCGGGGCTGGCTTTTCCACTCGCGATCTGATTCTTGGCTACCTCGATATCAACGCCGTGATCGGGCTCCTGCTCCACTTGACGTCCTGTATAGCGGTCATGGGTGTGTGGCTAGCCCGCCACCATGCTGTGACCCCGCTCCGGGATTCACTGCGAATACTGGATGCGCGCCCGGTCTCCTACAGCTTTGGGGATACGGAGCGAAACTCCACGTGGCGTCCCGGCGACCACGACTGACAGTCGGAGCAAGGGAGGCAGCGCTTGGAGGGCCTTGGTATCCGGCTTAGGTCCAGCCTGGCAGCCACATACGCCACTGCCATTGTTCGTAGGTGAGTGGAAGTCCGGTGAACACCGGGAAGAAGAACAGGAACATCCACACGACGAGGGTGAGATAGAAGACGCCGAAGATCATTCCGGTGCGATGGAGCCAGAGCTGGCGAACGGCCCGCAGAATCCGGCGCTTCGGTCCACTGGTCGGTTCCCGGCAATAGACCATCCCGCTAGCTGACCGAGTGCTAGCGCCAGACCGATGATGAGGAATGGGGCCAAGTTTGTAGCGTAGAAAAGGTACATCTGGCGATCCACATTGAGCAGCCAGGGAAGGAATCCGGCTAGGTAGCCCACGACGGGAACTAGCCAACACATATTGTGGCGGCGCATGAGGTTCCACAGTCCCCACAGCAACACGGGGACAGTGAGGAACCAGATCACCGGAGTACCGGTGAGAAGCACCACATGCTTCATCCCCTCGGCATTATCTTCGCTGTAGTACAGCAGGCCCCGGGTAGAGGCGAACCATTCCCAGGGTTTGGATTCCCAGGGGTGGTGGTGCCATTGGAATTGGTGAGCTGTTCATGAAAGTCCAGTACTGAGACGTGGTAGTAGAGAAAACTCTGCCAAGAATCCGGCAACCACCCCAGACCCCAGGAGGCGATACGGTCATTGCCCGCCTCCGTTTCGTGGCGAAATACCCCGGTTTCTGAGGCAAACCATGTCCGCCAGGTCAGTATGTAGACCACGATCGGAATCATCACGAGGGAGGCGAAAGCTGGAACACAGTCACGGGTGAACGTTCCAGCCAATGGACGCTGCACTCCGAAACGGTGACGTCGCGACCAGTCCACCCCAACCATAGCAAGGCCGAAGAAGGCCAGATAGTACAAGCCTGACCATTTCACAGCGAGGGCGCAGCCGAGGGCGACACCTGCGGCGAAACGCCACCACCGGTAGCCGGCCCGCGGGCCGAGCGGACTATCCGCGATACGCCCCTCCGCGAAGACCCGCTGGAACGTCCTCTCCATCTGACCATGATCCAGGACTAGGAGATAGGTCGCGAGGATCACGAAGAAGGCCTGGAAGACATCAAGCATCGCCGAGCGGCCGGTAACGAAGAGAACGCCATCGCATAGAGCGAGGGTGCCAGCGGACAGCCCCACCCAGTCGTCGTATCCGGTGGAGCGGGCCAGTCGTCGGGCGGTTGCCGCGGTCAGCAGGATGACGCCGATGCCCAAGATCGCAGCGGAGATACGCCAACCGACGGGAGTATCCCCGAAGACAGCCATGCCCAATGCTTCGAGTTGTTTGGCCAAGGGTGGATGGACCACCAGCCCATAACTGGGATTGTCCTCGATGCCGCCGACTACCGGATTTCCGGATCCGGTCATACTTCGGAAGACCTGCCAAGACTGGGGAACATAGTGTTTTTCATCGAAAACCGGCGTTCCTTTGTCCGTGGGGTAGCCAAGTTCGGTCAGCCGAGTCGCCGCGCCGAGGACGGTGAGGACCGCGAGGATAATCCCCCACCGGGTGGGGTGGGCTCGACGGACGGCGACGGAAGACTCCACAGGGCGTCATAGTAATCGGAGATGAGTGGACATCGGGTGAATGGGCTGGAGGATGAGAGTGTCACCGAGAGCATCCAGGAAGGATAGGCTGCTGAGATATGAACCTCACCGATCTGGCCTCCCGCGCTGCTGCCAACCGACCGTGCCCGCATGGTGGCATCATTCTCGCTGCTACCCCTTTGGGTGATGCGCTCGACGCTTCGATCCGGCTTATTGATGCTCTGGCCAGTGCTGATGTCATCGCGGCTGAAGATACGCGCCGTACCCGGACACTCGCGGAGGCTCTCGGTGTCGAGATCAGTGGGAAATTGGTCTCCAACTACGACCATAATGAGGCCGATCGGGCTGCTGGGCTGGTGGCTCTGGCAGCCGCCGGGGCAAGGGTTCTCGTGGTGACGGATGCAGGGATGCCGGCAGTCTCGGATCCGGGATTTCCCCTGGTTCAGACAGCGCAGGACGCTGGCGTCCCATTGACCTGTCTGCCTGGCCCTTCTGCGGTGCCTACGGCATTGGCGTTGTCGGGGATCGGCGTCGGGCACTTCGCCTTCGACGGGTTTGCCCCGCGCCGGGAGGGGGATCGGCGGCGATGGTTGGAAACATTGGTTGATGAACGCCGTGCCGTGGCCTTCTTTGAGTCACCGCACCGGCTCGGCCGAACTCTCGATGCGGCGATGAAGGTGCTTGGTTCGCAGCGGGAGGCGGCGGTGTGCCGGGAACTCACCAAGACCTATGAGGAGATTCGGCGCGGCTCGCTTAGTGAGCTCACCGCCTGGGTGCGGGAGGCAACCACTGCCGCAGAACAAGGAAATGGACCCGGAATTCGAGGGGAGATCACTGTGGTGCTCTCCGGCAGGCCGGGTACCGAGCCAGTGGACCCGGTGACGCTCGTGGATCTCGTGGAGCAAAAAGTCGCCACCGGTGAGCGGCTCAAGGACGCCTGTCGTGATGTGGCAGAGGCTGCGGGTGCCTCACGCCGGGAACTCTACGAGGCGGTGTTGAAATCTCGACGCTGAGCCCGAACCCTGATGCGCGTCGGGCTGGACCAATACAATAGGCTGGGCGCATGTCGAAACATGTCCTCACCTCAGTTGCCTGGCCGTACGCCAACGGCCCCCGACACATCGGACACGTTGCCGGATTCGGCGTCCCCTCGGACGTCTTTGCCCGGTACCAGCGAATGTCTGGCAACGAGGTGCTGATGGTCTCCGGCACGGATGAGCATGGCACGCCCCTGCTTGTCCAAGCACAGAAAGAGAAGGTGTCGGTCCAGGAGCTCGCTGACCGGTACAAACCGGATCATTGTCGAGGATCTTGCAGGGTTGGGCCTGTCCTATGACCTGTTCACTCGCACCACCACCCGGAACCACTATGCCGTCGTCCAAGAGCTCTTCCATGGGCTCAATGACAATGGCTATATGATCCGCCAGACCACAGTAGGTGCGATCGACCCGAAGACCGGACGGACGCTCCCGGATCGCTTTATCGAGGGCACCTGTCCGATTTGCGGCGCTCCGGATGCCCGTGGGGACCAGTGCGATAACTGCGGTAATCAGCTCGATCCCGCGGACCTGATCAATCCACGCTCGAAGATTGATGGCGCAGTGCCGGACTTTGTGAATACCGAGCACTTCATGCTGGATCTGCCAGCATTTGCTGAGGCTTTGAAGGAGTGGCTGTCCACCCGCCAGGGCTGGCGTCCCAATGTACTCAACTTCTCATTGAATCTGCTCAAGGACATGCGTCCGCGGGCCATGAGCCGCGATATCGACTGGGGCGTGCCGGTGCCGATCGAGGGCTGGCAGGACAATCAGGCCAAGAAGCTTTATGTGTGGTTTGACGCCGTCGTTGGCTACCTTTCTGCCTCCATCGAGTGGGCCTGGCGCACCGGTGATCCGGATGCCTGGAAGAGGTGGTGGAATGATCCGGAAGCGTTGTCCTACTACTTCATGGGCAAGGACAACATCACCTTCCACTCCCAGATCTGGCCTGCCGAACTCCTCGGATATGCCGGAAAGGGAGATAAAGGCGGTGAACTCGGTGAATACGGTGACCTGAATCTGCCGACTGAGGTGGTCTCATCAGAATTCCTCACCATGTCCGGGTCGAAGTTCTCTTCTTCCAAGGGCGTGGTGATCTATGTCGGTGATTTCCTTCGGGAGTTCGGGCCGGACGCCTTGCGGTATTTCATCGCGGTCGCCGGCCCGGAAAACATGGATACCGATTTCACCTGGGAAGAGTTTGTCCGCCGGATTAACACCGAGCTTGCCAATGAGTGGGGCAACCTCGTCAATCGGACGGTCTCGATGGCGTACAAGAACTTCGGTGAGATCCCGACTCCGGGGGAGTTCACCACGGAAGATCGGGCGCTGCTGGATGAGGCCGCTGCGGCGTTTGAGATCATCGGAGAGAACCTTGAGCATTCTCGGTTTAAGGCTGGTATTTCCGAGGCTATGCGGATTGTCGCCCGCGCCAATCAGTACATCGCGGCCCAAGAGCCCTGGAAATTAACGAAGGAGGAGAGCCAGCGTGAACGCCTGGCGACAGTACTCTTCACAGCGCTACAGGTCGTCTCCGACGCGAATACCCTGCTCACCCCGTACCTTCCCTTCTCAGCGCAGAAGATCTTCGAGTTGCTAGGGGGTCAGGGTATTTGGGCCGCACAGCCCAAAATTGTCGAAGTCACGGATGATTCGCCGCTGAATCCGGTCGGTGTGGGGCTGCCGGAGGCTGGGCGAGCATATCCGGTGATCATGGGTGAATATGTCAACCAGCAGGCCCGGTGGGCTCGCACGGAACTCGCCCCGGGAACGCCCCTCTCCAAGCCAGTCCCGTTGTTCACCAAGCTTGATCCCGAGCTTGCTGAGACCGGTCCGGAGTGGGCGCGCATCGATACGGAGTAGGTGCGGAGGGAAGCAACGGGCTGGACTACCCTGGCCAGCATGTCACAGAAGAAGCGCCCGATCCCCGTCCCGCCGGAACCGCTCCCGGAACTTGTTGACGCACATACCCATCTGGCGTCGTGCGGGGCAACAACACCGGACCAGGTTCGGGAGGTGATGGACCGGGCCGCCACAGTGGGAGTGACGCAGCTCTGTACCGTCGGAGATGACCTAGCTGAATCCAGACAGGCCCTTGAGGCGGCCTATGCCGATGAGCGGGTGTTTGCGGCATGCGCGATTCACCCCACCATGGCGGGGGAGCTATTCGAGGATGGTGTGCAGGATTCACTGCGCACGTTGATTGCGGATCCACGGTGTGTGGCGGTGGGGGAGACGGGCTTGGATATTTACTGGATCCAGCATGATCCTGAGCGAACAGCGCCGCTGGATATCCAGGTGGAAGCGTTGCGGTGGCATATGGCTGTGGCAGTGGACCAAGCGAAACCGTTAATGATCCACAACCGGGAGGCGGATGACGCCGTGATGGAGGTTTTGGCCGAGGCTCCATCGGATCTCCGGATCATGCTGCATTGTTTCTCGTCGCCATTGGATGTGGCTCGGCAGGCGATTGCCCGTGGTTACTGGTTGAGTTTTTGCGGCAATGTCACCTTTCGGCGCAATGAGGAACTTCGGGAGGCTGCCCGGATCTGTCCACCAGAGCGCCTTCTGGTGGAGACGGACGCTCCATTTATGACTCCCGAGCCCTTCCGTGGAGCACGCAATGAACCGGCCTTGGTGGGGTACACCGCACGCTGTGTGGCGCAGGTGAGAAACGAGGCTCCTGAGGCTCTCGGGGCGCAGGTGACACGGAATGCGCGGGAGCTATATGGCCTGGTGTAGCCCCATATGGCGGGGATAGGGGAGGTAGAGGCAGAAACTTTGCCGGAAGGATTCCGTTACCGTATCGTGATCTCAGTCCATCGCCACGAAGGCATCACTACCAACGGAGGAATTTCACCGAGTGTCTCCGAAGAACAAGTCGACGTTGCACCGTATCAACCACACCAATTCTGTCCCGCTGCGCCTCGCGACGGGTGGCATGCTCGCCACCCTTGTAGTCGGCGGTGCTGTGGTCGCCACCAACCACAAAGATATCACCGTGGATGTCAATGGCCGGATCATCAAGACCAGTACTATTCGCGGCGACCTTCGGTCGGTACTGGCTTCTGAGAAGGTCTCTGTCGCGGACGGCGACCTGATTACCCCGGGCCTGGGTGAACCCCTCTCTGATGGTTCCCGCATCACTGTCCGCTCTGCTCGACAGGTGGCCCTTGTCGCTGACGGCCAGAACCGCACCGTGGACACCACCTCGATGACCGTCTCCGATCTTCTCGCTGAACTCGGTATCGATTCCGCTTCCACCACCGCCGCCGCCTCGGCTATCCCGCTGGAGGGGATGGAACTCACCATCACCTCGCCGAAGAGTTTCACGCTCAATGACGGACGCCCTGACCAGGTGCCGGCACAGCTCAACATGTCCGCAGCCACAGTCGCTGAGGTACTGGCGCTGCGCGGGGTTCCGTTGGGGGACGAGGATATCGTCACTCCGGCGAGGACCACTCCGGTGACCGAGGGGATGCATATCGATGTTACCCGGAGGACGACAAAGGATGTCACCGAGGACCGGAAGATTGAACCACCCGTCCGGGTGCAGGATGATCCAAAGATGGATGAGGGAACTGAGGAGGTTCTGGAAGAAGGACGCGCCGGAACTGCCCGAGTTACCATGCGTATTCGCACCCTCAATGGCGTGGAGAACAGCCGCGAAGAGCTCCGGCGCTACGAGGTTACGCCAGCCACTGAGCGTGTTGTTCGTCGAGGGACGAAGCCGACCATCGCCAATGAAGCTGTCTGGGACCAGCTCGCCCAGTGCGAGTCTGGTGGCAACTGGGCCATCAACACCGGCAACGGGTACTCCGGCGGTCTACAGTTCTCCCAGTCGACCTGGGCCGCCTATGGCGGTACCGAGTATGCTACCTCGGCCCATATGGCGACCCGTGAGCAGCAGATTGCTGTGGCCCAGCGTGTGCAAGCCGGACAGGGATGGGGCGCCTGGCCCTCCTGTACTGCGGGTATGGGCCTGAGTTCAGCCTGACAGGTTATCCTCGACCTGTGACGGATAGCGACGAGATTCAACGAGGACAGACCGCGCGGGCCACAACGGTGCCACGTGCCGCAGATGCCACAGAGGAGATGACGGCATCCGCGGTTGCCGCTACGACGGCATCTACGCCAGCGTCCGCTGAGGTAAAACTTCTCGGTCCTCAGCAGATTCGTGCACTTGCTGCCGAACTCGATATCACCCCAACAAAGAAGCTGGGGCAGAACTTCGTCATCGACCCCAATACGGTCCGCCGCATTGTCAGTTCCGCTGAACTCACTGCTGCCGATCAGGTCATTGAGGTGGGGCCCGGGTTGGGTTCGCTAACCCTTGCCCTCCTAGAGAAAACAGGATCCTCGGGTGGGGTTACCGCCGTGGAGATCGACCATCGTCTTGCCGAGCGCCTGCCGCGGACCATCGCGCAGTATGCGCCGGAGCATGCCGCCTCGCTCAGGGTGGTCGATCATGATGCACTGACCCTGTCTGCAGATGACCTTAATCGCGCCGGAATCCCGGCGCCTACCGCACTAGTCGCCAACCTGCCCTACAACGTCTCTGTGCCCGTGTTGCTGCACCTCCTCCACGAGTTCCCGTCGATCCGACGGGTTCTGGTGATGGTCCAGTTGGAGGTCGCGGACCGTCTGGCAGCGGCACCGGGATCGAAGATCTACGGCGTCCCCAGCGTGAAGGCAGGATTCTATGGGGCAGTATCCAAAGCCGGGACCATTGGCAAGAACGTTTTCTGGCCCGCCCCAAAAATCGACTCCGGACTGGTGCGTATCGATCCCTGGACCGACGATGATCGCCCCTGGCAGGGGGAGTTGCAGGCCTGTGGTGCTGAGGAGCTTCGTCGTGTCGTTTTTGGGGTGACGGACGCTGCGTTCCTTCAGCGACGCAAAACTCTGCGCGCCGCTCTCTCGAGCTATTTCGGCTCTGGTGCGGCTGCCGAGACGGTACTGAGGGCAGCCGGTATCGATCCCCAGGAGCGGGGTGAACGGCTCAGTACGGGTGACCTTGTGACCCTTGCCGTCGCCGCCATGAAGGATGGGTCGAGCGGAGAGCCTCTGGCGGGTGAGCGGACATGAGTAGCCCCCGCACCTCCGCGGCCTCTCAGCCCACAGATGCTGGAACTAGTTCATTAGGTTCCAGTTCATCCGATGCCGGTGAGGGTGCCGCTGGTCGCTATTGCGCAGCGGCCACCGCCCAGGGGAAGATCAATCTCTTTGTGGCAGTGGGAGATCGACGAGAGGACGGGTACCACGACCTGGTGACGATCTTCCAAGCACTTGATCTCACAGAAACGGTCACCGCCGCGGTGACCGGCCTCTGCCATTCGCCAGCGGAATCAATCACCTCGGTTGCGGTGACCGGACGGGACGCAGACATCGTTCCCTCCGGAGCAGTTATCGGCATTGCGGACCCCGATTCGGCCGAGGGTGCCACCGCTGCTGAGAATCTTGCGGTTCGCGGGGCGCGGGCTCTGGTCGAGCGCTATCACCGACTAGCCCCAAATGCCCCCCTGCCACAGTTACGCCTCGATATTGAAAAAAGTGTCCCTGTCGCCGGAGGCATGGCTGGAGGATCCGCCGACGCTGCCGCGGCCATGGTTGCCGCCCGGGAGATCCTGCATGGTGCTGGTGCTGCAGATGCTGGATTCTCGTTGGTTCCGCGTCCCACCGATGCAGAAATGCTCGATTGTGCCCGCCCACTCGGTGCGGATGTCCCCTTCTGTCTTCTCGGTGGGACAGCACTAGGTACCGGTATTGGTGATGAACTCCTCCCGGTAATGAGCCGAGGACCACGATATTGGGCCTTGGCTCTGGACCCTCGGGGATTGACGACTCCGGAGGTCTTTGCCCGGCTCGATAACCAACGGGATGCCGCTGCTCGAGGTGAGCGTCCTCTCGTGCGTGCCGGGGACGTCACTGCTGTTCAGCGGGCGCTACTCACCGACAATCCCACCGAACTTGCTGCAGTACTTGTCAATGATTTGCAAGCTCCCGCTGTGAGTCTGCGTCCAGAATTGCGCAGAACGCTGGCTGTCGCTCGGGAGGCAGGGGCTCTCGGTGCGTGGTATCCGGCTCTGGCCCTACCGTGGCGATGTTGTGCTCCGATCGGGAACATGCGGTGGAGGTTGCCACCGCGGTCGCTGCTGCCGGGCACAGAGGGTCTACTCTGGTCGCAGAGTCCTCGCCCCACGGTGCACGCCCCGTAGTCTGATAACGGCGGTCACACCGAGTGCACTGCCGGCCAGCTGAACCTGGGTGGTCATCGGAGCCGTGTGTAGAGCTGCCTGCCAGCACGTATCTGCATATATCGAGCGGTGATATGCGAGTGCCCATGTGTTCAGAGTGTGTATCAGAGTGCGAGTAGAGCCAGGAATCAACGCCATGCCCAGTCCCATTAACCTCATCAATCTTGAACAGGGTACGAAATCCTATGGATTGAAGACCCTCCTTGATGGAGTCAGCCTTGGGGTCAACAGTGGGACCGCATCGGGGTGTTGGTCTCAATGGTGGGGGAAAATCTACGCTCATTCGCATCCTCGTGGTCTCGATACTTCAGATTCCGGCCGGGTTTCCCAGACTAATTCCCTGCGTATGGCGGTTGTCTCCCAGGACAGCACATTGACAGGCACGACAGTGGGGGAAGCTGTGCTGTCTGGATTGGTCGACAACAGAGGGGCAATCGCAACGCATGAGTGGGCCTCTGACCCGCGAATCCGCGATGTTCTTGACGGCATCGGTATCACCACGTTGGGCGATGGGGCAGGTATGGATGCCCCCTGGAAGGGCTATCCGGTGGTCAGCGTCGACGGGTCGCCATCGCGGCTGCCCTGGTCCGGGATCTAGATCTCGTTATCCTCGATGAGCCGACCAACCACCTGGATGTCGAAGGGGTGGAATGGCTCGCCAACCACCTCGTAGCTCGCCGGTGCGCTCTCGTGGTGGTCACCCACGACCGGTGGTTCCTTGACACTGTGGCCACGATGACCTGGGAGGTCCATGACGGCACTGTTGATATCTATGAGGGCGGCTATAACGACTGGACCTTCGCCCGGGCAGAACGTGCGCGTCAGGCAGATGCCGAGGAACAACGCCGGGCAAATCTCGCCCGCAAGGAACTCGCCTGGCTGCGACGAGGTGCCCCGGCGCGAACCTCAAAGCCCCGCTACCGGATCGAGGCTGCTGAGGCCCTGATCCGGAATGTTCCCGCGCCACGAGATTCCGTTGAGCTTATGAGCTTTGCCACCCGGCGTCTGGGGAAGAAAGTGATCGAATTGGAGAACGCCACCATCTCCACACCCGATGGTCGCGAGTTAGTCCGGGATCTCACCTGGCGACTAGCTCCCGGCGAACGACTGGGCCTGGTTGGTGTCAATGGTTCGGGGAAAACCACCCTTCTCCGTGTTCTCGCTGGTGAGTACCCCATGGAAGCTGGGCGGCGTGTGGAGGGGCGCACCGTCAAGATTGGGTGGCTACGCCAGGAACTTGAAGACCTGGATCCAGACCTACGGCTGCTGGAGGCTGTTGAGGATGTCGCCACCCGAGTAAGCCTCGGGCCGGGTAAAGATGCAGAACTGACGGCGTCCCAGCTGGCGAAACGCCTTGGTTTTTCGGCGGCGCGTCAGCGGACGCCGATTCGTGACCTTTCTGGCGGTGAGCGCCGTCGGCTCCAACTCACTCGGGTACTCATGGCTGAACCGAATGTCCTCCTGCTTGATGAGCCCACCAACGACCTTGATATTGACACCTTGCAAGAACTGGAGAGTCTTCTCGACAGCTGGGCGGGCACACTGGTGGTCATCTCGCATGACCGATTCCTGATCGAGAGAATCTGCGATTCAACCTGGGCACTTTTTGGTGATGATGCACTGACGAACCTTCCCGGTGGGATTCAGCAGTATCTCGATCGGCGACGTGAGCTCGCGGCCGGACGGGCAGCCTCAGGAACCGCATCCTCAGGGGGTATGCAGGCGCCGGCAGCACCATCGGTGGATGGTGCTGCGGTATCCGTGCTGAGCGGGCAGGAAGTCGCAAACTTCAGAAAGAGCTCAACGCCCTGGAACGGCGGATGCAGAAGCTGGATTCACGTATCGATGAGCTCCACCGAGAGCTTGCCGAGGCCGCTGCCCCGGCTCAGGGGCCGGTCGACATGGAACTGCTTACCTCACTCGATCAGGAGTTACAGGGGGTACGGTCGGAACACGAAGACTGCGAAATGCGCTGGTTCGACGTGGCTGAACAGCGAGAGGAGGGACATGCCTGAGGAGAAGGCCGGAGTGGCTGAGCCCTCCGCGGTCATCGGAACGCCGCCGGCATCTCCGTCATGGTGGTGGTTTGCCCGATTCTTCGGGCTTCGGCGCCCGCTTCCTCCCAATATCTGGGGATTGGTCTGCGGTGGTATCGCCTTCGCGCTGTCCCTGACTCCCTCGCTGATCCCACGGACCTGGTTTTACCAGGGAATTGCGGCTGGGCTCTCCGCGGCCACCGGCCATCTGATCGGCCTATTCCTCATGATCAACTGGGAGCTGTGGGCGCGAGATCTCGTGGATCCGGCCTGGAATCGACTCATCGGAGGGCGGACCATCCCTTCGGTGTGGTTCACTCGAGTGAGGGTGGCTCTTCTGGCGGTCATTCCGATTGCTCTGTTGGTGTGGATCCTTGTGGCGGTGCGCTGGCAGCGCGACCTCGCTGACCTCATGGGTGCACGGTCCTATACTGCTGGTCAGTTCCTCCTGGTTCTTCCCGTGGGATTGCTGGTGTGGGCATTGTTCGTATCTCTCGGGCGTGGGCTCGCGGCGGTGACTGCGGTGATCGCCACCGCGGTTCCTGGACGCAACTCACCCTATGGTTTGCGGCTGCTCGTCTCCTGGGGGGTGGTGGCCATCGCCACGGTGCTCATTGTTGACCTCGCCTTGCCTGGAACCATTCGGAGGGCCACAGAACAGTTCTTCTCGGTGAGTAAGGAAGACATCCGCCCTGATTTGGTGCGCCCCTCCGTTGCCGAGCGCACTGGAGGACCTGGTTCGCCTACAGCGTGGGAAGACCTTGGTGCCTATGGGGCACGATTTACCGCATTGGGTTTGTACAAGAAGGAGCTAGAGAAGCTCACGGGGCGTCCCGCGAAAGAACCGATCCGGGTATATGCAGGCCTTGACAATGGTGCCGATGACCATGAACGCGCGCTTGCGGTCGTCAGTGAGCTGGAGCGGACCAGAGCCATGGATCGCAAGGTGCTGATGATCGCCCCTGCGACGGGAACTGGCTGGGTGAATCCCACCACGGCGCAGGCTCTGGAGTTGATGTTCGATGGCGATACGGCGATTGCCTCCGCGCAGTATTCAGATGTGCCGAGTGTGGTTCAATTCATCACCGATCGAGGCCGGATTGCGGAATACGGGCAAGAACTCGTCAATACTGTGGTGGATTGGTGGCATGCACTGCCGGTCAATCACCGACCGAAGCTCTATATCTACGGAGAATCCCTCGGAACGACTGCCGGAGAGAGTGCTTTCTCGGGAATTCGAGATATTGCCTCGACAGTGGATGGTGTGCTGTGGATGGGACCACCCAATAGCAATGAAACTCTGGCGGGACTTGGTAAACCGGCGTGATCCTGGATCTACCGAAGTACTTCCGGAGTACTCCGGCGGGATGATGGTGCGTTTCGCGGAAAATGCCGACCACATCGCTGCATGGCGTCATGAACTCGCTGATCGGAAAAAGGATGAGGCTGGTAGCGGGCGGGACTCCACCATCACATGGAACAGTCCCCGGGTGCTTTATGTGCAGCACCCCTCAGATCCGGTGGTCTGGTGGTCGCCAGACCTTATATTCAAGAGACCTGACTGGCTTAGTGAGAGCCCGGGATTCGATAGAACCCCAGCGATGAGCTGGATGCCTTTTGTGACCTTCTGGCAGGTCACCTTGGATCTTCCTCGGGCAGCGAAGGTTCCTGATGGGCACGGGCACAATTACGGAACCTCTGTCATTAATGGGCTGAACGCGATTGTCGGCGATCAATATACGGACGAGGGTATTTCTCGTCTCCGTGGTGAGCTGGAAAGAGCCATGGCCACGCAGGGGCCAGAAAAAGAGATTGGTGGGAACGGCTGAGCGGCGGGAGAATTCTGTGGCATGACGACTGCAAGTGAAAACCGCTGTTTTTCACTGAAAGATCTCTTCATTTTCAATACTATCGGGCGCAGCGATCCGGGAGTCCTCCCAGAGCAACACCGTATAGTTCTCTGCCGATCCTCCATAAGCAGTGTTCTCATGGGTTCTCTCGCCAAATTTTTGATCTCGGCTAGTTCCTTGGCGACGTCGCCGATCTGCGCATATCGCCGTTGGATTACTTCAGGTGATATCTCCGTCCTGAGTACCGAGGGGTCGCTCGCTTGCATCTTCAGTTCAACCAGGGGCGTAGAACTATGTCTCTTGAAGAGATTATCGCCGCGCTATTGGGCATTACTGACAGTCTGAGTGAGCTTAAGGACATTCTCCTTGCGGTTATCTCAGGCAATGGAGGTGACGTCTTGAGCACGGAAGGATCATTGGCTGGTAGCTCTGGTTTTGGTGGATTTTGGTAGTGCCCTCGGTTCCGCCCTCAGTTCATTGTATGTAGAGGACATTATCAACGGTGTTCCCGCGACGCCCGAGGAGATCGTTTCCTCGGTGGACTAGAGCCTGCGGGAGGATGTGGTGAGGTTCCCGGAGTAAGCGACGTGCTGTCGCTGCCGGGGTACTGCGTTTCTCCTCCGACTACCGTCGACGACAAGAAGGCCTCCACGAGGTGCGCTGCACCTGGTGGAGGCGTTCTGCTGGGTGTAGATCAACCTTGCTGGCGACGAGGAGCAGGGTCTTGGTGAGGTAGCATCGCCTCTATGATGCTCATTAATGTACGATTCCGTCCTTTGCCTGAGTACGTGGAAAATTTCCGTTAGGTAGTCGCTGAGTTCACTGAGGCGACCCGCGCAGAGGACCGGAATCTGTGGTTCGACTGGTTCCGGGGCACCGACGATCTCACCGATGTATTTCCTCGTGGAGGCTTTCGCTGATGGCGCTGATGTTGCGCTCGTGCAGAGTGCGCACTTCCCCCGGTGTGTGAGCTATTTCCCACGGTGCTTGCGGAGACTCCGCAGATCATTAACGTCGCCATTCCCGGGAAAACGGAGTGGGACCGGATGGCAGAGTTCTCCGTCGAGAAATAAGACGGGGAGAACGCGGGACGGTGCTCTGCCCCGAGGCGAAGAGTAGCCGGGCCGCGCGGTAAAATGCGGGTATGTCGTCACAGATCTCTGAGAACATCATTGTCCCGCCGAAGCTGGACAAGCCCGCCTATGAAAAAAGGCTCGAAGAACTGCAGGCACAGCTTGTTGAAATGCAGCAGTGGGTCCGTGAGACCGGCGCTCGTGTGGTGATCATTATGGAGGGCCGCGACGCCGCTGGTAAGGGGTCGGCGATCAAGCGCATCACCCAGTACCTCAACCCCCGCTATTGCCGTGTTGAGGCTCTGCCCACCCCGACCTCGCGCGAGCAGGGTCAGTGGTACTTCCAGCGATATGTCGAAAAACTGCCGACGGCCGGAGAAATCGTGATCTTCGACCGGTCCTGGTACAACCGGGCCGGCGTGGAACGGGTGATGGGGTTCTGCACCACCCAGGAGTACCGCAGGTTCCTTCACCAAGCGCCAATTTTTGAGCGGATGCTGGTGGAAGATGGGATCATGCTGCGGAAGTACTGGTTCTCCGTCTCTGATGATGAGCAGATCCGCCGGTTCACCTCACGCCGGGAAGATCCGTTGCGCCAGTGGAAGTTGTCGCCGATGGATCTGCAGCCATCACACGGTGGGAGGATTACTCCCGCGCCAAGGACGAGATGTTCGCACACACAGATACCGCTACTGTGCCGTGGTACACCGTGGAGAGTGAAGATAAGAAACGGTCTCGGATCAATGTCATCCACCACATTCTGGCGTCGGTGCCGTGGGAGCATGTGGAGAATAATCTGCCGCAGATTCCTTCCCGCCCGGAGGGGGACTCCACCTACGAGCGTCCGCCGCGTACCTCTTTCCGCTATGTCCCCGATGTCGCAGGTGATCTCGAACGGCAGAATGTTGCCGCTGCGAAGGTGGAGAAGAAGCGCAAGAAGAGCGCCACTAAGAAGAAATAGTTATTACTCTGCCGGGTACATTGCCTCGATCTCTCGGGCAAAGTGCTCGGCGAGACTTTTCGTCGCAGTTTTAATGACGGGGTTATCTCTGATACTCAACGGAGAGGTCACGGGGGAGAACGGTGAAGGTCTTGATTTGTTCCCACCGGTTCAGGGTGGCGTTAAGGTCATCGATATAGCCCTGGACGAGGTCTCTGGCCTGCGGTGAGGTGACGATATCTCGGTAGGAACCGGTGATTTCGGCGCCCTGTGCCCAGGAGTGTATGACCTCCTCATCGAGAGTGATTAGAGCGCTGGCGTATTTCCGGTTGCTGCCGATAACCACCAGTTGGCTGACTACTGGACACAGGCCTTTGAATAAGGATTCGATCTGGGCGGGTGCAACGTATTTGCCATTGGAGGTCTTGAAGAGCTCCTTTTTCCGATCGGTGATCCGAACGCGTCCATCAGCGTCCATTCCCCGATATCACCGGTAAGTAGCCATCCATCCTCGGTAAATGCGGCGGCAGTTGCCTCGGGATTGTTGTGATATCCATCCATGACGCCGGGGCCGCGCAGGAGGATCTCGCCATCATCAGCAACACTGGCTTCCATGCCGAGAAGGGGACGGCCAACATAGCCGCTGCGGTACTGGGAGGGTAGGGTGAGGCAGGTTCCAGCGCTGGATTCGGTGAGTCCATAGCCTTCGAGGACGGGCATCCCGATGGCGCCGAACCATCGACCGATCTCAGGGTTCAGTGTGGCGGACCCGGAGATGAACCACCGAATCTTGCCGCCGAAACGGTCCCGGATTTTCGTCATTACCAGCCGGTCGCCGAGGGCGGCTTGAAGACGGGTCAATGGTCCTGCATGGCCGATGCCATGGTCAGCATCGAAGACTATTCCGCATTTGTCTACCGCCCACCGGTATAGCTTCTCGGTCATGTTACCTGTGGTGGACATCAGTGCCTCGACCCCGTTGAAGGCTTTTTCAAAGACACGTGGTGCTGAGGCCATGAAGGTGGGCTGGATCACACCGAGGTTTTCTACGATCCGATCGATACGTCCATCGATAGCTGTCTCGAATCCGAAGTGGAGTGGTAGGACAAGGAAGAGTTTGCCCATGACGTGGGCGAGCGGAAGCCAAAGGAACTGTTTGTCATCAATGGAGAGAAGGGTTTCCCGGTAGCGTTTGCGGATGCTTCGGCGGCGAAAGCCTCGAACACCCAGACGCGGTGGGGAAGAAGGACGCCTTTGGGTCGCCCTGTTGTTCCCGAGGTGTAGATCAGCGTCGCCAAGTGATGGGGCTCGGTGGCATTCACCCGATCCTCGATCAGAGTTGGTTGATCGCGGAGGAGTTGACGACCCCGTTGACGGAGCTCCTCGAATGTGAAAACCCAGCGAGGGTCAGCATCGATCGGAGGTGTTCCGGTGAGCAGGATGACCTGGGTGACCTTGGGAAGTTGTGCGCGCAGACTGGTGATCTTGGGAGTGGTCGGCATCCTCGACGAAGACGATCTGCGCATCGGAGTCATCGAGGATAAACTGAACATCTGAGGCGATGGTGGTGGGGTAAACGGTCACCGTGGCAGCGGAGGCATCCATGATGCCGTAGTTGGCCAGTGCCCATTCGAATCGAGTGGAACACGCGATGGCGACGCGATCCTCGGGGAGCAATGCCGAGGCTGATGAGGCCTGCGCCCACCTCCGCGGGAGGAGCCGAGTTCGCCCCAGGTGACGGCGTCCCAGGTGCCATCGGCTGTTGGGAAACTATAGGCGCGGTGGTCGGGGGTCGCGGCGACACGTTGTCGAAGCATATGTCCAACGGACTGGATGGCCGGATCGATCGTGACGGTCGTGGGACAGGAGGAGAGTGCCGGTGTCATGTCGTTCACTATAACAAATTTGATGTGATCTGGACCACGTTATTATTAGGTGTAGGCAAGACTCCCCATGAAAGGTGGAGTCCCTTAAGGATCGCAGGAGAGCATTTATGCCACCATGATGGATATGAACGAGTTTCCCGATGCTGTGGAGTCTACTTTCGTGTCGGCCGATGTTCTCGGCGTCAGCCCGGGAAGAACCGGCGTGATCACTCTCAATCGGCCGGGTGCGCTCAACGCCCTCGATCATGGCATGATCCGTGCCATTGGCACTGCGCTAGACCAGTTTGCCGAGAGTACGGAAGTGCAACAGGTCCTGATCCGCTCCGCCCTGCCGACGGTCTTCTGCTCTGGTGGAGATGTTCGTTCCGTGCGTGAGAGCGACCTCCGTGGTGACTATGCTGCCGGGGATGCCTTCTTTCAGGAGGAGTATGAGGTCAACTATACTCTCGCGACGTTCCCTAAGCCGGTTGTCGCCCTCATTGATGGCATCGCCATGGGTGGTGGACTGGGGATCTCCATGCACGCCACCTATCGGGTGATCACTCCGGCAAGCTGGGCCTCAATGCCAGAAGCGGCCATTGGATTCATCACCGATGTGGGTATATCTCACGTTTACAACATCTCCCGGCCTTGACTAGCCTGGATGAACCCACAGTGGCGCTGGGCCTGTGGCTGGCCATGACCGCCTATCGGCTCCGCGCTCCGGATTTACTCTGGACAGGGTTGGCCACCCACTATGTTCAGGACGCCGCGGCCTTCACTGAGCGGCTACTTTCAGCAGGCTTGGATGCTGCCCTTGCCACCGCCATACCACCCACCGAATACCCAGATTCCACGTTGGCTACGCTCGCTGCGCCTATTCAGGAACTCGTGGCGGGCAGGAGCCTCGCGGAGATATCTGCCGCTATCGATAAGGGCGTGCACCGGAGAGCGCAAGAAAATCAACAGGAAGGCAGCACAGCGGACGAGATTGCGGCGATAAGCCATGACTTGTTAACGGGAGCGAATCCGCTGTCACTGGAAGCCATCAGACAGTTGCTCACGTACTCGGCCCACCATGACCTAAGAGAGGCATTGGATGCTGAATACACCATTGGCTCATGGGCCCGTCGTCAGCCCAACTTTCCGGAGGGAGTACGTGCGGTGTTGGTGGACAAGACACGAGACGCTGCTTTCACTCCAGCGGAAATCTCAGAGATCAGCGAGGCTGAGCGGGCGGAAATCCGGCAGGCAGGAGAGCGTGGCCGCGATATCTCCGCTAGGCGACGCCGCGATCGCTGAGTTGGTCCACGATCCGCGGATCCAGATGCCAGGACAGGTACATTCGCCACGCTCCCCGCAGGAGCCAGGCCAGCAGTAGGCCCGTAGCGAGGGTCACCAGACCGCCAACGATATCGAGCAAATAGTGGTTCGCCGTTCCCATGACCACGAAGTACGTCAGAATTGGGTAGAGCGCTCCCAATATCCGCACGATGTGCTTCCGGGTGTACAGCACGATCACGATGCCGCAGAAGGTTGCCCAGGCACAGTGCAGTGAGGGCATGGCTGCGAACTGGTTGGAGACATTATCCGCTGCCGGTGCGCCGGACTCCGGCCACCAACCCCAAGAACCGGTCTTCGCCATGATGTCGACGAAGCCCTTATTGGCGAACATCCGGGGTGGGGCGGTAGGAAGCGTGTAGAAACCGACCAGGGCGAGGCAGGTTGTGAGCACGAGAACGGTACTGGTGAACCGATACTTGTGATGGTGGCGGACATAGAGCCAGACCAGTGTTCCCGGGGTCACCACGAAGTGCAGCGAGGCGTAGACCAGTGCACAGACCGCAGCGACTGAGGGGGTGTTATCCGCGAAAGCGTTCAGGCCTCGCTCCAGGCGAGCCCCAGAGCATCTTCGATGCGCAGAATGTGGGCACCATTGGCGAAGGCAGTGTCCTCAACATTGTGGACACCATTCCGGATCAAAGAATAGAGGGCATAGATCCCGTAGATCATGGTGATCTCAAACCACCACCGCGGCTTGACCAGGTAGTTGAGAATGCGGACGGGAACACCGCTGAGCTGCACTGTGGACTGGATTGACGCAGAACAGTCGCCGGTCGTCTCATCTTCGGAGCGACCGACGTTATTTGTGGTTGTCACTGTGGCGGGTCCTCCTCCAGGTCGCGGTTCGGCCAAGTGAGGGGGCGGAACCGTGATGACCAGCTCAGACCCGCACTTGCGTTCTCGCAGCGATGAATCTCAGGACCGATCAACTCTTCTCAAGCACCCTACGGCAGTCTGGGCGACATATCTAGTACACGCAGGCGCGTCACTCGTGGTGGTGACCACTTGTTTTAGCAGGAGAAACAGGCTGAGTGGAAGGGTTCTCGGACACTATGACGCTATCTGTTGCGCTCTCTGCTGGCCGTTCTTCGAGGCCGGTTCGGCGGCGTTGGATTCTGAGCCAGACCACGAAGCCCCAGATAACGAAGACGGCATAGACGATATAGAGCACTGCACTGGGGTAGTAGCCAGCGGAGAACAAGAGTGGGACGCCGACGAGATCCACCGCGATCCACGCCAACCAAAACTCCGTCCAGCCACGGGCCATACCCAGGGTGGCCAGGAGAGAACCGGTGAAGATCCAGGCGTCCGACCACGGCCCCCAGGAGCCCAATTCGGTAAAGATCCAGGCGAAGCCGCAGGTGCCGACCACGGCGACAACAAGCATAAATAGTCGTGCCCGAGGTGACGCCCAGTGTGGTTGGACGGCGTCATAGGTCTCCGCTGGCTCACTCAGAATGGAGCGGGACGGATCGGCCTGTGCCGGTTCGCGGAGGCCGGCTCGGGTTGCTCGGGACCATTGCCACCAGCCATAGCAACTGACGATAAGGAACATGACCTGGCGTCCCGCTTGTCCATAGAGGTCAAGATCCTGTGGGGTGTGGAAAACACCGCCGAGGAAGACAGTGAACAAGAGGATATTGCCGATAATTCCCACCGGCCACGCCCAGACAACGCGACGCATACCGCCGATGGCCGAGGCGATACCGAAGCTATTGCCGAGGATCTCCCGCCACAGGATGGCCGTGTCTCCTATGGTCCACTGGGCGTCGAGTAGTTGCGTGAGTATTGATACGGACATGAGGCGTCCAGCCTTTCTCTCCCATCCGGACTATGACCGTCGGCTCCGGAATCGCACCGGATCTGCTGACCCACCTGGTGAAGGTGGCGCTCGCGGGCTTTCACCGCCGGTGGGGAATTTCACCCCGCCCTGAGAATGCGTACGTCGATGAGGTTACACCTGTCTCTTGGGCTGCCGGCGGCACCACTTTGTACCCTGGTGGGCATGGAAACTTCTAGGTGGGATCGGGCCCGAGACCGGATGAGAGACAGAAGGACGTATCCGCCGGTCACCATGCCTTGGTACCTCTGGCTCATGGCGATACTGCCCCCGATAGTCGCTACCGGGGCAGTGTTGCTTTCCTACGCTTCGATTCCCGACCCGATGCCCACCCATTGGGGCTTCAACGGTGAGCCCGATGCATGGCAGGCGCGATCAGTGACGGCGATTCTGGGCCAGATGCTCCTTGGCCCGCTGGTGTGTTTTTTCGCCATGGTGCTGGGTTCGGTGTTTCTTCGGGCGCAGTCCGGAGGACTCTTCGGCAGTGGCGGAACGAGGGATCGATCAGAGGCGCTACGGCAATCGCATCACTATCGTTCACAACAGACATTGTTGGGCTGGTATGGCGTTCTGCTGAGCCTGTCTCTGACAGTGATGATGGTCGGGCTTCAGTGGCCGTGGGAGTGGCTGCGAGGAAGCATCTTCGGATGGTTCGATGCCCTGGGGCTGATCGGTGTGGTCGCCGCGACAGGGTGGTTCTTGTGTGCTCAGGGAAGGGCGAGCATGCGGATAGATCGCCAGTTTCCGCGGTCAGAGAAGGCTCGTCGAAAATGGCTCCTCTTCGTTGAGGTGCCTGGCAGTACCAATGTGCTGGTGAGCGGAAGCTCTGGAATGAACTACACCTTTAACGTCGCTACGCGAACTGGACGGCTGTTCGCCCTTGGTGTGCTGGCCCTATTGGGCACTAGCGGCGCTGTGATGGTGTTTCTCGCCGTCAGTGCCCTCATCTAGGTGGTCCTAGCTACCGAAACCGGTGCGCAACAGGGAGAACCCTTCTTCCAAGATATCCGTGGAGCTGCGGTCATCTGAGGACGCCCGGGCGGCTAGGCGCTCTGAACCCGGGCCGGCACCGGAACCGTCCGAGTGTGCGGTTTCCACCGCGATGGTTGCTGCTGCGAGTGAAGACACCATGAGCAGTGCCATGGCCTGTCTGCTCATCGCGTGGACGGACCGGCGGTACAAGGCCTCCACGAGACTATCGGCCAGGCGTTTTACTCGTTCCTTCTCCTCAGGGCCGGTAACATAGCTCAGATGGTCACCGATCGACATAAGGTTGAGCAGTGTTCCCGGAGCGGGTGACTCATTGTCATTCCCGTCCAGCTGATCAGCGATCAACCGGTGCAGAACTTGGAGCGGAGTCTCTGATGCTGGGGCTTGTTCCACCTGGACGCGCCAGTCGTCGATGGTGACCGCGATGAAGGTCATCAGGGCGTCTTCACGGCGCGGGAAGTAGTTGTGGAACGTCCGGGTGGATACACCCGCTCGTTCAGCGATTGCGGAGACGGTGGCCCCTCATTGCCCTCGGTGGGCAGGAGTTCTGCGGCGGCCTGAGCCAGGGACCGCAGAGTCTCCTCCTTTTTAACTCGCGAAGGGATTGTGGGGCCTGCCGATCAGCCATTGTTCTGCGGGGTCTCGCCGGTGCTGTCGGGATCTTCCGATCCGACATCGACGGCGACCTCCTCCTTAGCTGTGTCTACTTCCTCTGCGGTATCGGTCTCAGGATCCTTTATACCTACTAGGTCCTCGCGCCCCACGTCGACCTTCGGGATGATCCGGTCAAGTCATCGAGGCAGCGTCCATGCACGGTCGCCGAGAAGGAATAGTGCAGTGGGAACGATCGTCATCCTGACCACGAAGGCGTCGAAGAAGACTGCCATGGCCAGCGCCGAGCCCATCACCTTGATGAAGGGTTCATCCATCATCACGAAGGCGGCGAAGACGGAGATCATGATCAGTGCGGCGGCGGTGACCACGTGGGCACAGTGTTTGAAGCCATTGGAAACGGCATCGCCAGCGCTCTTCCCATGGACGTAGCCTTCGCGCATTCCGGTGACCAGGAACACCTGGTAGTCCATGGCCAGGCCGAAGACGATGCCGATGAGCATGATCGGCAAGAAGGACAGCAGCGGCTGGGGATCGTTGGTGACGTCGAGCCATCCCTCCTGCCAGATGCCCACAGTCACGCCAAAGGTCGCGGCGACGGAGAGTGCGAAACTCAGGGCTGCGATGAGTGGAACCCGCAGTGAGCGGAACACGATCACCAGCAGGATGAATTCGAGCACCACTACGATGGCAATATGGGGGATGATGACGTCGGAGAGGCGTTCGGAGATGTCCTCATAGATCCGGTGATGGAGTAGGTTGCCCCGGTCTCGTGAGTGAAGGCAAACTCGGCATTCCGGATCGTATGCAAGGTGTCGCTGGTTCGTGCATCAATGGCACCGTAATCGGGTGTGATGATGACCTGGGCTGCCAAGGAATCCTTGGTAACCCGGGTGATCTGCGCGTGGGTGACGCCGTCGACCTTATTGATATCGGCGACCGCAGCACCGTAGGCGGCCATGGCCTCCTCTGGAGATGCGCCGTCAGCAGCTTCCACGAGGGCGACCATCTGGGCATTGCGACCCGCACCGAAGCTGTCGTCAATCCACTCATAGGCCGTGCGTTGCGGGGTACCGAGTTTGGCGGAACCATCGGTGGGCATCGTTAGACGCATCTGGGTGACTGGGAGTGCGAGCAGGGATAGAACGATAACGCCGCCGAGGAGGAAGACCACCGGACCCTTGCGGATCATGCGCACCCAGCGCAGGCCCATGGTGGGCTTCTCGTTCTCCGGGTCCGGAGCCTTGACCAGCGGTGCGCCTCCGGTCAAGACCTTGGTACCGACAGTGCCGACGATGGCGGAGAGCAAGGTGATTGCCACGATGACAGCGATGGCAACGGTCAGTGCCGCGGCGAGTGCCATGGCGGCGAGGAAGGGGATGTTGATAATCGAGAGCGCGGCTAGTGCGATCAGCACTGTCAGGCCGGCGAAGCAGACGGCAGATCCCGCTTTGCCCACTGCCAGTCCGCGAGATGGGCGCGCTCGCGGTGGCTGATGCCCCTGATCTTCTGGGCTACTTCCCTAGGCTCCAGATCATTGCCGCCAACGTAGGCGATGAGCTCATTACGGAACCGGGAGACGATGAACAGGGCATAGTCGATACCCACGGCCAGGCCGATCATGGTGGACAGAGTGAGGGTTATCGAGTTGATGGAGTCTGTGAGTGCGGTACCCGCGTAGATCAGTGCCATACCTGTACCGACGCCGACGATTGCACTGAGTAACGGAAGGCCAGCGGCGATGAAGGAGCCGAAGGTGACGATGAGGACGAGCGCCCCAACGGCCATGCCGATGAGCTCGGAGGTTCCGCCGACCTCGGGCATCTGGAAGACATTGCCAGAGTAGGCAATGTCCAGGTTGCTGGTCTTGCCGCTGTCGGTGAGATTGGTGACCTCGGTGATCGCGGTGAAGTCCACATCTTGGACGGTATCCCCGCGGAAGAGCACCTGGAAGGTGCCTGTCCGCCCGTCTGTGGTCAGTGGGGAGAGATCGGCGATATCCGCGCGATCTGGTCTTTGATCTGAGCTTTGGAGAGCCCCTGGGCAGCGAGCTGGGGGTCTTCGCCGCGGTGAGCCGCTGCCCTATTCCCGTCGCCGCAGTCCGGATCCATGATGGTGTCGGTGTGGGCGAGGTTCCTATTGTTTTTGAGGTCGGAGATCAGCGCATCTAGGTCAGCTTTGACCTCACGATCGGTGAGCGCCTTTCTCTCTGATACTCGGACAACGATATCGCCGCTGGGGGCTTCGAGGGCGTCGCCGCCACTGAAGGTCTCAATGACCCGTTCGTTGGTTTTCAGAGATTCGAGACCGGGGATAGTCATCGATTCTGAGGTGGATGTCATCATGGTGGCGGCAGTCGTGCCAGCGCCGAGGACGAGGAGCAACCAGGCGGCGAGGAAGCGCCATCTGTAGAGATATACGAATCGTCCGATCCGATAGAGGAAAGTCGCCATGGCGGAGATTGCTGCACTCCCCATGCAATCTTGCACATCGAGTGCATGACTCCTGGCTGTGTGCTGAAGCTGTTGACCGGGTTGGCCTGTAGGCTGTGCTGCGTGCTGCACGTGATGACCTACGCCTTGATTGACACCGTCAACGTTCTGTTGATTGGTGTCATCGTTGCCACCGGCGTCATGTTGCCACCGGCCGCGAGGGGGGGACGCTATGCGCGCATTGCCACTTTACTCGTCGCGGGTGACTGGTTGGGCGTCCTCCTGTTGGCACTGCTCTCTCTCCTGGTGTTCGACGGTATTGGTGATGCGGTCGGCACCTTCGTCGATTCTCCACTATTCGGCATTCTCCTAATTCTCACCGGTGTGTTCATTGGTGTGATGGCGTGGCGTGGGGGAGGCGATAGCTCAGCATTGGTGGACCGATTCCTGGGACCACTACACCGGCCGAGCCTGGCGACACTCGGTACCGGGTTTGTGCTCGGCCTGGTGCAGTCCGCAACCTCCGGGCCTTTCTTCGCTGGAATTCTCGTGATGAGTGCCGGAGATTTCAGTGTGGCCACCCGCTATATCGGGATGGTGGGCTACGCCAGCGTGGCGCTGAGTCTCCCGTTCCTTACCGCGTGTGCGGTGGGGTATATCCGGATTCGCCCGGATTCTCGGCTCGGGAGCCGCTTCGCCTGGATGAGGGAGAATAGTGCACTTATGGCTCGTATTGGCGGCTATGCTGCCGCTGTACTGCTCGCGGCATTGGGTGCGGCACATTTTCTGTGAACTGTGCCGATGGGGTTGGCTGCACACCAGTTAATAAGTTAGCCTCACCTGTTGTGAGTGATGTTGCATTGGTGACCGGCGCTGCGGGAGGCATGGGGACTGCGGTAGCGCGGCTCCTCCTTCGCCGCCCCGACCGGCTCGCCACACTGATCCTGTCCGACTGTGACCCGGAGGGCCTCACCAGCACGATTGAGTATCTGAAGACGGAGATGAGCGCTGGGAACACCGGTACACACTGCGAGATCCGAGGTATCGCCTGTGATGTCGCAGACGCCGATGCCGTCGCTGCCCTCTCGACTGCCGTAGGACAGGCCGGACGCCTGACCCGGGTAATCCACGGTGCTGGAGTTCTCGGTTCCGGTGCCCGTATTGCCGATACCGATCCCGCGGACTTTGACCAGGTCTTTGCGGTAAACACCCGTGGGACCTTCTTAGTCACCAGCGTGCTGGCTCGCCTCATGTGCGAGCAAGGAATGCCGGACGCCTCCTCCGGAGACATCGCAGACCGCTCCATCACCGTGATCGCTTCCAATGCTGCTGGCGTCCCCCGGCACAGTATGGGGGTGTATGCGGCATCGAAAGCAGCGGCCTCCTCACTCACCCGGACCCTCGGACTAGAAATCGCCGAACACGGCATCCGGTGCAATGTCGTCAACCCCGGATCCACCGACACCGCCATGCAACGCGACTATTGGGGAGAGGAGCCCGAGACCGGCCGTGCGCGGGTCCTTGCCGGTGACCTCGCCACCGGACGGCTCGGAATCCCCGTGGGCAGAATCGCGACCCCAGAAGACATCGCCGAGGTCGTGGTATTCCTCGCCTCCCCAGCGGCGCGCCATGTCATCCTCCAAGAAATCTACGTTGATGGAGGAGCCACTCTCCATGCCTGAACTGTCCGGAAAAACTGTTCTCTCTGCACACTCCGATGTACTGCATCCACTACCGCCGCTACCTGCCGCACACCGGGAAGATTTCACCTTCCGCCGGGGAGTGACCGGTGTGCATATTCCCGCTGATCAGCTGATCGAGGTCGATGACTGGCAACCTGGACGTACCGTCGTTGGTGCCCTGCCCTTCGATTACCGCAATAGCGTTGAGGACCGCCTCTACGCCACCGATCTCCCGCTACACCCAGGCAGCTTGGCTGCTGGTGCGCGCTGCGACCTCACCGGGGCGGGGGTTGACGCTATTGATATCAACGCAGGGAAAGAAGAAACCTATACCGCCGCGGTACGCGCGACCCTCGATGAGCTGGCGGCGCCGGATAGTGAACTCGCCAAGATCGTGCTCGCCCGTTGTGTCCATGCCACTCTCGCCCAGACGCCAGACTGGGAGACTTTGCTGCGCCGGCTGTCCGCACGCAATCGCAGCGCCTGGGTATTTTCCATCCCGCTAGGTGCAGACCGTGCCTTTATGGGAGCCAGCCCAGAGCTGTTGCTCAGCCGCCGTGGCGACCAGATCGTCAGTCATCCACTGGCCGGATCAGTGCCACGAAGCAGTGACCCGCTGGAGGATCGGCAGCGAGCCGAAGAGCTGGTCGGTTCACCAAAGGATCACTATGAGCACGCCTTCGTTGTCGATATGATCGCCGATACTCTTCGGCCCTGGTGCAGGGAACTCGAGGTGCCTGAACACCCTGAGCTCCTGGCTACAGACAAAATGTGGCACCTGGGAACCTGTATTACTGGCTGCCTGAGAGACCTGATGACTCCCGGTGTTGACGCCCTGTCGCTGGCACGCCTGCTTCACCCGACCCCCGCAGTGGCCGGAGTGCCCACTGCCGAGGCTATGGACCGCATTTGGGACCTTGAACCTGTGGACCGGCGATATTTCGCCGGTACTGCCGGATGGTGTGACCCGAAGGGCGATGGAGATTGGGTCGTCTCCATTCGCTCTGCGGAGTTCGATGGCGATCGTGTCACTGCCTGGGCCGGCGCGGGCATTGTCGAGGGTTCAGACCCGGAATCGGAGTACACGGAGACCGGGGCGAAACTCTGCACCGTTCTTGAAGGGCTTGGCGTCACCCCAGCGGGTGGACGTCCTTGACCCCAGTACAGCTAGCGCCCACTACGATCACTCCTTCACCGACAGAGAAAGATCCACGACCACCGTCATGACCACATCACTGCCTGAGCTCATCGCCTACCCTGTGCCCGTTGACGTCCCTGAGCCCGTTGTTGACTGGATCCCGGAGTCGAGTCGGTGTGCCCTGCTTATCCACGATATGCAGCGGCATTTCCTCAGTCCCTTTGACCCGTCCACGGAACCAGCGACGACCATGGTGCCAAATATCGTCAGTGTGGCCGCACGTGCTCGAGAGCGAGGCATTCCGGTGTTCTATACCGCACAACCCGCGGACCAACCGCTGGAGAAGCGCGCCCTGCTCAATGATTTCTGGGGCCCTGGCCTCACCGGAAACCCGGAAGGGGCGGAAATCATTGAGGAGCTTACCCCGCGGGATGGTGACCGGGTGCTCGCCAAATGGCGCTACTCCGCCTATGCCTATAGTGACTTCGCCGAGCAGCTCGATGCACTGGGCCGGGACCAATGGTGATCACCGGGGTGTACGCATCCATCGGCTGTGCTGTCACCGCGGTCGAGTCTTTTATGCGCAGCGTCAAACCTTTCCTTGTCGCCGATGCCCTTGGTGATTTCTCCCGCGCTGAACACCACCTGGCACTGCAGTGGACAGGACGCCGCGCCGGGGTGGTCCTGGATACCGCCACTGTACTCCAGCACTGGGGATAATCGGCAGCTGAGGTTTCCTGTGCGCATCACCACCAGCTGGGCTCCCGAGGATGTGTATGCGCAGCTCGATCGCGTCTGCCTCCACATCGATGCCATCCATGATCATCACTCGACCGATCTGCACCGGATGCGGTATCACGGTGATCAGTGGATTTCGACGGTAGAGCTGCCAGAAAACCTGGTCTCCCCCTACCGGATCATGCCGGTGGACCGATAGCTGGCAGCGTACGTCGATAGCGAGAAAGATTCCCGGCTGCGGTGGATGGTGCTGAGTGCGAGAAGCATTCCGCATGTGGTGGAGCGCGGTCCCGATGCGGTGGTGTGGCGACCTGCCATTGCCAAGGTCACCTCGGGGCGGCTCGTGCTTCCAAAGGCCCCAGACGAAGCCGGGTGGGAAGACAGCGATACTCCACAGCGAGGCATGCAAACCTCGAAGGGGCGCTCCCCATGGACCACCGGGCACGATCTCGTGGCCGCGTCGCTGATCCTCCGAAGGCTAGCGGGGCAGGAGCATTGCCCCGTATCGGTGTGGTCGCGGTGGATACCTCCACTCACCGCTACCGCCTGCTGAGCCGCTCCGAGGAATACCGTCGTCTTATTGCTGAACAGATTGTGCCCTGGGCCTGGAAACAGAGTGGACAATCGCCAGCAGTAGACTACACCGTGATCTCAGGGGAAAGCCTTGACGGTCTAGTGGCGCTCGATATCGTTCTTGCCCGACCGGAATCCGTGGCACTGGCGGTGTACATCTGGATCCTTCTGGTTCTCCTGAGGGGAAAGCGGTGCACGAGGAACCACTGCAGGAGGTGAGGGCGCTGTGGATATTGCGCGCCGCGGACCTGGCGAGATGCATTCGTCGGTGCGGGTTCATCTGAGCGCCGGGACTGGAGAGGGAAGCCCCGGTGGCGGAGAACTGAACATGATTGATCACACTGTTGCCGTGGACCGGGCACTGCGTTCTACGGTTATCCCCGCGACCCTGGAGATTGATACGCACGGCCATGAGATGGCCGGATGGGCCGAGGCATTGACCAGAGAGTTGAACACACTGCTTGGAGAGACGCCTGATCAGCCCTAATCGGCGACTAAGGGATCCATGGTGAGTTCCGGATGCTCCTTTTCCACGAAGGCGAGCTTCCACTTGTCACCGAATAGGGCGATGAGCTCACCATCGGAACGGGTGAAGATCTCCACCCCCGCGCTGGCGGCCCAGCTCTGGAGCACTGGCGGTGTCGGTACGCCGAGCAACCTGATACGGGATGGGTTCGGTCACCGTTTCCACGTTGTATTCGCCGAGCATCCGAGCCTGCATCACCTCGAACTGCATCGGGCCGACCGCTGCCATCACCGGATTGGCATCGCCGCGGGCGTCATTGCGCAGAATCTGCACCACGCCCTCGGAATCGAGCTGCTCCAACGCCTTACGGAACTGCTTGTAAGTGCCCAGGGACTTTGCTCGCAGCGTTCGGAAGTACTCGGGGGCGAACTGGGGCATTGGGGCGAATTGGACCCGGCGTCCGGCATAAATCGTGTCACCCGGAGCCAGTGAGCCCGCGTTGACCAGGCCGACAATATCGCCGGGGAAGGCATCCTCCACCGTAGTGCGAGCACGGCCAAAGACAGTCAAGGCGTACTTCGTGGAGAAGGAGCGACCAGACTGAGCGTGAGTGACTTGCATACCTCGCTCAAAACGTCCGGAGACGATGCGCATAAAGGCCAATTTGTCCCGGTGATGGGTGTCCATACCCGCCTGCACTTTGAAGATCACACCGGAGAAGTTGTCGGTGACTTCACGGACCTCATCGATCGCACCACCAGCCGCGCCGGAGGCGGCCTTCACTGCCCGTGGATCCGAGGCGCGGGGACCAGGTTCGGGAGCAAGAGCGCACAGTGTATCGAGGATCTGGTGAACGCCGAAGTTCAGCATCGCCGAAGCGAAGATCATCGGCGAGGTAGTGCACTCTAGGAACAATTCCTGATCATGAAGAGCACCATCGGCGGCGAGGAGTTCTACCTCTTCAGCAGTGGTCTCCCAGGTGCCATCCTCCCGGGCTAAGGCTTCGGCGGGGGAGTAGTGCTCCTCCGGGGCGATGGAAGAACCACCAGCGGTGCGGAGGAAATGGATGTACTCCTCCGGTTCACCCGCGGCGGAGAGCTTCGCTAGACCGCGGAAATCTCCGGACTCGCCGACCGGCCAATAGAGTGGAGTGGGCTGGAGCCCTATTTCGGTGACAATCTCATCCACGAGCTCCAATGGCTCTTTACCTGGCCGGTCCCACTTGTTGACCACCGTGATAATCGGCAGACCGCGGGCCTTGCACACGCGGAAGAGTTTGAGAGTCTGTGGTTCTAGGCCCTTGGCGCCATCGACGAGCATGACTGCGGCGTCCACAGCGGTGAGCACCCGATAGGTATCCTCCGAGAAATCCGCATGACCGGGAGTATCCACCAGGTTGATCATGTAAGGCTCGCCTACATGGCCTTCTGGGGCGTACTCGAACTGTAGGGCAGAGGAGGCCACGGAAATTCCGCGATCCTTCTCCATCTCCATCCAGTCCGAGACGGTGGCTTTGCGGCCTGCCTTGCCGTGGACGGCGCCTGCCTCGGTAATGACATGGGCGTGGAGTGCCAGTGCCTCCGTCAACGTTGACTTACCGGCATCCGGGTGGGCGATGACGGCGAAGGTGCGGCGACGGTGGGCCTCAGTGGACACCGCGCCGGTGGTCGAGGCGGTTGGATGGGTGGTTGAGGCACTGGCAGAATCTGACACGGGTGATCATCCTACCTGTGTCGGAAGTTGAGGCGTTATACGCATCGATAGCTCAACAGTCGCTGAGGTGCGGCCCTTCTGAAGAGAATTCGATGGGACGGAGATTCTTAGGTCTCCGCTTTGAATACGTAAAACTGGGAAGTCTCGTCAGTAGCTCCTTCGACGAAGAGAAAATCCCGATTTTCCAAAAACATCGCGATGTCAGCGATCTCACCTGCTTCTGTGCCTGTGCGGCTAGTTCGAGTCGAGACGAACTGATCGCATTGGAGGTGCTCGCTAGCAAATAGTATGGTCATTAGATAGCCAACGACCCGTGGGACTGGGCTCTGTCTCAGCACACTCGCGAGACTAGTGGAGAAATATGTCTATTCGGGTGCAGCAGCTGATCTTGTCAAGCCCACCTGGCTGAGGCTGCGATGAAGCTCTGGTGCAGTCACGGACGGTGAACCCGCGCCTGTGCCCCCAAGATAAACTGCCGGACCCAGGCGTCATCCCGGTACTGGGCCGGCACCCCTCCGCCCAATAGTTCCCGGGTGACCGCAGTCATTTCCGAGGAACCAGCTTGCAGCAAGTCAGCATCTGAGGCAATGAGCACGATATTTCCGTAGCGGCGACCCTTGAGCATCGGAGGATCAGCGATGACCGCGATATGCTGCCACACCGCCGCCATTCCCGCCAACTCAGTTTTCGCACCCCGTAAGTCAGGATGGTCGCCGCAGTTCGCCACATAGAGCCCGCCGGGAGTCAAACCCCGGTGACAATCACGGAAGAAATCAACGGTCGTGAAATTCTCCGGGGTGACTGCCCCAGCGAAGACATCACGGATAATGACATCCCGGCTTTCCGGGAGAAAGGCAGCGGCGACCTCCCGGGCATCATCGACCCGGATCTTGACCCGTGGGGACCGCGGGATATCGAACCATTGCCGCGCTAACTTCGCGAGTTCTCCGTCGAGTTCCACGACCGTATTTCGCGATTGCAGATAAACATCAGCGAAATATCGGGCCAATGTACACGCACCACCACCGAGATGGGTGATTCGCAACCTCCCCGGATCAAGTTCTCCTGGATGGCTGCGGATATGCGCTTGCGCCGCTGTGGCGATCCACCGCATGTACTCGAAGGCCAGTTCTTGAGGATGGCCGACCTCGATATGGGAGCTGGGTACACCGTTGATACTGATCAGCCAACCATTGCCGGTATAGGGGTCAGGTTCCAGCTCGATTATGCCGTAGTCGCCTTCGTAGATACCTGCGACGGGCCCCGCTTCTGGGCGTTTAGCGGAGGTCCGCTCAGTGTCCTTGGTGTTCTTCCGACGTGCGTTCATCGTCGGTGGATCTCATTCTGGGCGGCGGCGACGCCCCGGGTAAGCAGAAGATCGACGGCATCTGCGGCGGTGAGGACAGCGGATTCGAGTGGTTCTCGGGCGGGGGCGTCCTGTCCGACAGGTTCCATCACATGATCGATGACGCCCTGCCCCGCAGCCGGACGTCCAATTCCGACTCGTATTCGGAGATAATCTCGGGTGCCGAGCCGCACTGATCGACGTCAATCCATTGTGACCGTTCTCGCTGCCACCGACTCGGATCTTTACCTTCCGGCCGGTAGATCGAGCTCATCGTGAATGACAATGACATGGTCCGCGGCGATGTGATGGGCCGCGGCCACCGGCTCGATGCCCTGACCGGATTCATTCATATAGGTTGTGGATGCACCAGGAGGGCATCGTGGTTATCCATGGTGATCCGCGCAGCCTCAACCCGAGCCCCCCGGATTACCGTGAAG